>JAHFZB010001257.1:0-14101 GCA_036884735.1 Huso huso | reverse complement strand
TTTTTTTCGCTGTATTAGCGTGACCTCATGCCGGGTCCCAGTGGCGCACCCCAATTGTCCCTGGCCCTCCCCTGCGCAGGCCACAAGACGGGCCCAGCGCTCTACCGGGTCCCAGCGTTTCTCCAAATGTTTCCTGGCACCTCCCCAGCATGCACATCGACTCCAAGAGACCCTGTGGGGTCCGCGGCTCACCAAAATGGTCTCGGCACCTCTCAGCATGCGACGTACACAGCGATTCTACCCCGGGGATCCATGTCACAAATGGGTCCCTGCACCTCACCAGCACGCACTGGCCCCCAGCGACCCAGCGCCAAGGTCCCAACGGCTGCCAAACCGCCCCTGGCACCTCCCATCACGCGCCACGGGCCCAGCGACCAGCGGGTCCCAGCTGCTCGCCAAACGAACCCTGACACCTCCTCAGCACATGCACAGGCCCCAGCGACCCGCGGGGTCCCAGCTGTCATGGGCTGTTCCCTGGAACCTCCCAGCGCACGGGCCCAGCAACCCCACACGGGGTCCCATCTGCTCGCCAAATGGTCCCTGGCACCTCACCAGCAGCGCGCGCCGTCCCAGAACCCCGTGCGGGTCCCAGCGGCTCGACAAATGGTCTGGCACCACCTACCAGCACAAGCACGGGCCCCAGCGACTCCAGCTCGGGGTCCCAGCGTCAAGAAAACGTCCCTGGCACTCCCCATCGCCAAGACCGGGCTCCAGCGACCCCAAGCGGGTCCCAGCAGCTCGCCAAATGGTTCCTGGCACCTCCCAGCACGCACACGGACCCCAGAGACCCTGCGAGGCGTCTCAGCGGTTCGCCAAACGGTCCTTGGCACCCCCAGGACGCGATTGGGCCCAGTGACCCGGTCGGGTCACAGGCCTCACCAATGGTCCCTGGCCCTCTCAGCATGCACTGGCCCAGCGACCCCGGGCGGGTCCCAGCGGCTCGCCAAACGGTCCCTGGCACCTCACCAGCATCGCGCATCGGCTCCCCAGCGACCGCTGGGTATCAGCTGCTCGCCAAACGGGTTCCTGGCACCTCCCCAGCATCGCAGCACTGGCCCCAGCGACCCCGCTGCTGGGTCCCAGCGCTCGCCAAACGGTCCCTGGCAGCTCCCCAGCACGCCAAGACTGGGCAAGGCGACCCTGTTCGGGGTCCCAGCGGCACGCCAAATGGTACCTTGCACTCCCCAGCATGCGCATTTGGGCACAGTGACCCATGGGGTCCCAGCGGTTAGCCAACCAACCCCTGATACCTTCCCTAGCATGCACGGGCCCCAGCGATCCCGCCGGGTCCCAGCTGCTCGCCAAATGGCTGGTCCCTGGAACCTCCCCAGCGCTGCCAAGATGGGCCCAGCGCCCACGTGGGGGTCCCATGCTCACCAAATGGTCCTGCACCTCTCCAGCACGTGCACATGCCACAGCTGCTCACCAAATGTCCCTGCCCTCCCCAGCATAAGATACCACACAGGACCCCTGCTGATCCCCTAGTGGCTAGCCAAACTAACCCTGACACCACCCCACATGCATTAGCTCCAGCGACCCCGGGCTGGGGTCCCAGCTACCGCTAAATGTTCCATGGAACCTCCCCACGCGCATCGACACAGCAATCCCTGCTGCTGGGACCCAGCGGCTCACCAATGGTCCTGCACCTCCTCAGCTGCAAGACGGTGCCCAGCGCCCATGGGTCCCAGCGCTCTCCAAATGTTTCCTGGCACTCTACAGATCGCACTGGACCCAGCACTCACTGGGGTCCCAGCTGCACGCCAAACGGTCCCTGGCACCTCCCCAGCAAGCACATTTGCCCAGCGACCCTGCCACCGGGTCCCAGCGGCTCACCACTGGTCCCTGCCCTCCCCGAGCGCCAAGACTGGGCCCATCGCCCCAGGCGGGTCCCAGCGGCTTCCAAATGTTTCCTGGCACCTCCCAGGACGCAGACCAACCCAGCGACCCCGCTGGGTCCCAGCGGCACGCCAAACGGTCCCTGGCACCTCCCAGCATGCGCCGCGGGCCCAGCCACCACGCTGGGTCCCAGCGGCTCGCCAAATGGTCCCTGGCACCTCCCAGAGCACGCCGGGTCCCAGGAACATCGTCTTGAGTCCCAGCGGCTAGCCAAACGAACCCCTGACACTTCCCCAGCACATGCACGGCCACAGCGAGTCTCACAAGGTCTCAGCTGCTCGCCAAACGAACCCTGACACCACCCCAACACATGCACAGGCTCCAGCGACCCCGCTCGGGGTCCCAGCTGCTCGCCAAATGTTCCATGGAACCTCCCCAGCACGCGCACGGGCCACAGCAACCCCGCGCGGGGACCCAGCGGCTCACCAAATGGTCCCTGCACCTCCCCAGCGCGCGCACGGGGCCCAGCGCCCCCAGGCGGGGTCCCAGCGGCTCTCCAAATGTTTCCTGGCACCTCCCCAGGACGTGCACTGGACCCAGCGACCCCGCTCGGGGTCCCAGCGGCACGCCAAACGGTCCCTGGCACCTCCCCAGCAAGCACACGGCCCAGCGACCCCGCGCCGGGTCCCAGCGGCTCACCAATTGGTCCCTGGCCCCTCCCAGACGCGCCACGGGCCCAGCGCCCCAGGCGGGTCCCCAGCGGCACGCCAAACGGTTCCTGGCACCTCCCCAGAACGTACTGGCCCAGCGACACCGCCAAGGTCCCAGTCCCAGCGCACCAAACGGTCCCTGGCACCTCCCCCAGCATGCGCACGGGGCCCAGCGACACTGCTGGGTCCCAGCGGCTCGCCAAATGGCCACCTCACCGGACGCACCAAGGTTCTTAGTGACGGCTGGGACCCAGCGGCTCACCAAAGGTCCCTGCACCCCCAGCACGCATTACGCTGGCTGACCCCTGGGTCCCAGCGACGCCAAACCGCCCCTGGCACCCTCCCCAGACGCACATCGCCCAGCGACCGCTACTGGTCCCAGCAGTCACCAATTGGTCCCTGGCCCCTCCCCAGCCAGATCGGGCCCAGCGCCCACGCTGGGTCCCAGCGGCTCGCCAAATGTTTCCTGGCACCTCCCCAGGACGTGCACTGGACCAGCGACACCGCGCTGGGGTCCCAGCGGTTGCCAAATGGTCCCTGGTGCACCCCAGAGCACGCGCGGTCCCAGGAACATCGCAAGGGTCCCAGCGGCTCGCTAAATGGTCTCTGCACCTACCCGATGCTCACAGGGCCCAGCAACCCCCGGGCCAGGGTCCCAGCGGCTCGCCAAATGGTCCCTGGCACCTCTCAGCACGCACGCGTTCTAGTGACCCTGCGGGGTGTCCCACCGCCGCGCCAATGGTTCCTGGCACCTGCCCAGCACACAGGGCCCAGCAACCCAAAGGTCCCAGCGGCTCGTCAAATGGTCCCCGAAACATACCCAGCACGTGCACGGGCCCAGTGACCCAGCCCGGTCCCAGCGCTCACCAACATCCGCCCCAACCCAGCTGCCAAGACGGGCCCCAGCGACCCCCACGCGGGTCCCACCCCTCCCGACCGCCAAACCATCCCTGTTACCTACCCAGCATGCGTGACGTGGGGCACAGACTTCGCCATGGTCCCAGCCAGCCAAACGACCCTGACACCTTTCCCCAGCACATGCACGGGCCCCAGCGATCCCCGCCTGGGTCCCAGCTACCGCCAAATGGTCCCTGAAACTCCCCAGCGCGCACGGGGCCCAACGCCCCATGGGGGTCCCAGCGGCTCACCAACTGGTCCCTGGCACCTCCCCAGCACGCGCAGACACTGCAACCAACGCGGGGACCCAGCGGCTCACCAAATGGTCCCTGCCTCTCCAGCATGTGCACATGCCACAGCGACCCCGCGGGGTCCCAGCGGGCGTAAACCGCCCTGGCACCTCCCTCAGCACGCACACTGCCCAGCGACCCGCGCGGGGTCCCAGCTCACCACCTGGTGGTCGGCCTCCCCAGCTTGCAGACGGGCCCCGCAGCGGGGTCCCAGCGACTCACCAAATGGTCCCTGGCACTCCCAACGCACGCGCCCGGGACACAGCGACCCCACGGGGACCCAGCGACTCCACTGCAAATGGTCCCCGCACCTCCCAAGCACGTGCACTGGCCCCAGCGACCCAGCCGTGGTTTTCAAACGCATGCCACACCGCCTCTGGCACCTCCCCATCAGCGCACGGGGCCCAGCGACCCGCTGGGTCTCAGCTGCTCGCCAAATGAACCTGACACCACCCCAACACATGCACAGGCCCCCAGCTTCGACTTCGTCAGTCCCAGCTGCCGCCAAATGTTCCATGGAATTCTCCCAGCACAAGACGGCCAGGCACCCTGCAAGGTCCTTAGCTGGGCCAAACCGGGCCCCTTGGCACCTCCTCCCTCAGCACGCACACGCCCAGCTTACCCCGCCGGGTCCCAGCGGCTCACCAATTGTCCCTGGCCCTCCCTAGCTGCCACAGACGGGCCCAGCGCCCCACGCGGGTCCCAGCGGCTTCCAAATGTTTCCTGGCACCTCAGCACGCAATACGGACCCAAGAGACCCCATGTGGGCCCGCTGTCACCAAATGGTCCCTGCACCACCCCCAGCACGCACTGGCTCCCAGTGACCCCGGGGACCCAGCGGCCACCAAATGGTCCTGCACCTCCCCAGCACGCAGCACATGCCACAGCGACTCAAGACGAATCCAGCGGGACGCCAAACCGTCCCTGGCACCTCCCAGCATCGCACACGCCCAGCGACCCGCCGGGTCCCAGCTCACCACTGGTCCCTGGCCCCAGCCCAGACGGGGCCCGGGCCCAGCGCCCATCGTCCCATGGCTCCAAATGTTTCCTGGCACCTCAGGACGCGTACTGACCCAGCGACACCGCGCTGGGGTCCCAGCGCTCGCCAAATGGTCCCTGGCACCTCCCAGAGCACGCGCCGGGTCCCAGGAACATCGTGGCGGGTCCCAGCGGCCGCAAATGGTCTCTGGCACCTCACCAGCATGCTCACAGGCCCAGCAACCCCGCCGTGGTCCCAGTCAGCCGCAAAACGGTCCCTGGCACCTCCCAGCACGCGCACCGGGCCCAGCAACCTCGCGGGTCCCAGCAGTCGCCAAAATGGTTCCCTGCACCTCCCCAGCACCATTATCGACCCCAGAGACCCCGCTAGTCTCTGAAGGAACCAGCCAAACGGGTCCCGGCACCTCCCCAGGACGCGCACTGGGCCCAGCGACCGGATCGGGTCACAGCGGCTCACCAAATGGTCCCTGGCCCCTCCCCAGCATGTGCATCGGGCCCAGCGACTCCCGGCGGGACCCAGCGGCTCGCCAAACGGTCCATGGCACCTCACTGGGCATCGCACGGCCCCAGCGACCCGGGTCAGTATCAGCTGCTCGCCAAACGTTCCTGGCACCTCCCCAGCACGCACTGGACCAGCGACCGCCGGGGTCCCAGCGGCACGCCAAACGGTCCCCGGCACCTCAGCATGCGCACGGGCCCAGCGACACCGTCCCCAGCGCTCGCCAAAACCGTCCCTGGCACCTCTCAGCACGCACACGGCCCAGCGAACCCGTGTGGGGTCTCAGCGACTCACCAAATGGTCCCTGGCACCTCCCCAGCGCGCGCACGGGGCCCAGCGCCCCCACGTGGGGTCCCAGCGGCTCACCAAATGGTCCCTGGCACCTCCCCAGCACGCACGGGCCACAGCAACCCCGCGCGGGGACCCAGCGGCTCACCAAATGGTCCCTGCACCTCTCCAGCACGTGCACATGCCACAGCGACCCCGCGCGGGGTCCCAGTGGGACGCCAAACCGTCCCTGTCACCTCCCCAGCACGCACACGGCCCAGCGACCCCGCGCCGGGTCCCAGCGGCTCACCAATTGGTCCCTGGCCCCTCCCCAGCGCGCACACGGGGCCCAGCGCCCCCACGCGGGGTCCCAGCGGCTCTCCAAATGTTTCCTGGCACCTCCCCAGCACGCACACGGACCCAAGAGATCCGCGTGGGGGCCTCAGCGGTCACCAAATGGTCCCTGGCACCTCCCAAGCATGCCGCACAGGCCTGGCGCGACCCCACCGGGACCCAGCGGCTCACCAAATGGTCCCTGCACCTCCCAGCCGCACTGGCCCCAGCGACCCCCGGGTCCCAAAGGCACGCCAAACCGCCCTGGCACCTCCCCCATCACGCCGTGACGGCCCAGCGACCCCAAGGGGTCTCAGCTGCCGCTAAATGAACCCTGACCTCCCCAGCACATGCACAGGGCTCCAGCGACTCCCCGGGGCTGGGGTCACAGCTGCTCGCCAAATGTTCCCTGAACCTCCTATGCGCACGTGGCCACAGCAACCTGCTGGGACCCAGCTGCTCACCAAATGGTCCCTGCACCTCCAGCACTGCACATGCCACAGCGACCCCTGCTGGGTCCCAGCGGACGTCCGGCCCCGGCACCTCTCCCCAGCACGCACGGCCCAGCGACCTCGCTGGCCGTCCCAGCGGCGACCAATTGGTCCCTGGCCCCCATGCGCGCACGGGGCCCAGACGGGCCCAGCCTCGCCGGGTCCCAGCGGCCTCCAAATGTTTCGGCACCTCCCCAGCACACGCATGTGACCAAGAGACCCCGGGGGTCTGCTCACCAAATGGTCCCTTGGCACCCCAGAGCACGCTGGGTCCCAGGAACATCGCAAAGGGGTCCCAGCGGCTCACTAAATGGTCTCTGGCACCTGTTCGCACATGCTCACAGGCCCAGCAACCTCCCGCTCGTGGTCCCAGCTGCTCGCAAAACGTCCCTGGCACCTCCCAGCACGCACGCACCGGGCCCAGCAACCCTGCCGGGTCCCAGCAGCTCGCCAAATGGTTCCTGGCACCTCCCCAGCACGCACATCGACCCCAGAGACCCCGCGAGGGTCTCAGCGGTTCGCCAAACGTCCCTGGCACCTCCCCAGGACGCCAGATTGGGCCCAGCGACCCCGGATCGGGTCACAGCGGCTCACCAAATGGTCCCCTGGCCCTCCCCAGCATGTGCATCGGGCCCAGCGACTCGGCGGGACCCAGCGGCTCGCCAAACGGTCCCTGGCACCTCACCAGCACGCGTATCGGCCCCAGCGACCGCCGGGTATCAGCTGCTCGCCAAACGTTCCTGGCACCTCCCCAGCACGCAGCATTGACCCAGCGACCCCGCCGGGGTCCCAGCGCACGCCAAACGTCCCTGGCACCTCCCCAGCATGCGCACGGGCCCAGCGACACCGCCGCTGGGGTCCCAGCTGCTCGCCAAACCGCCCCTGGCACCTTCTCCTCAGCAGGCGCACGGGCACAGCAACCCGCTGTGGGGTCTCAGCGACTCACCAAATGGTCCTGGCACCTCCCCAGCGCAAGACGGGGCCCAGCGCCCCATCGGGGGGTCCCAGCGCTCACCAAATGGTCCTGGCACCCCCAGCACGCCAAGACGGGGCCACAGCGCAACTTCTGGGACCCAGCGGCCACCAAATGGTCCCTGCACCTCTCCAGCACGTACATGCACAGCGACCCCCGCTGCTGGGTCCCAGTGGGACGCCAAACCGTCCCTGTCACCTCCCAGCACGCACACGCTCAGCGACTCCCGCCGGGTCCCAGCGGCTCACCAATTGGTCCCTGCCCTCCCCAGCGCCAGCACACGGCCCAGCGCTCTCACGCTGGGGTCCCAGCGGCTCTCCAAATGTTTCCTGGCACCTCCCAGCACGCAGACACGGGACCCAAGAGACCCTGTGGGGCCTCAGCGGCTCACCAAATGGTCCCTGGTACCCTCCCCAGCACGCCAAGACACACAGCGACTCCCCACTGGGACCCAGCGGCTCACCAAATGGTCCCTGCACCTCTCAGCACGCAGCACTGCCCCATGATTCTCGCTGCTGGGTCCCAAAGGCACGCCCAAACCGCCTCCTTGGTACCCTCCCATCACGGGCGATGGCCCAGCGACTCCCGGCAAGGGGTCTCAGCTGCTCGCCAAATGAACCTGACACCTCCCCAGCACATGCACAGCCCCATGACCCCGCCGTCCCAGCTGCTCGCTAAATGTTCCTGAACCTCCCCAGCATGCGCACGGGCCACAGCAACCCCGCGCGGGGACCCAGCGGCTCACCAAATGGTCCCTGCACCTCTCCAGCACGCACTGGCCCCAGCGACCCCGCTGCCAGTCCCAACGGCACGCCAAACCGCCCCTGGGCACCTTCCCATCACGAAGACGGGGCCCAAGCACCGCTGGGTCTCAAAGAAACGCCAAACGAACCCTGGCACCTCCCAGCACGCACACGGCCCAGCGAACCTGCAGGGGTCTCAGCGACTCACCAAATGGTCCCTGGCACCTCCCAGCACGCACACGGCCCAGCACCCCCCGGGTCCCAGCAGCTCACCAATTGTCCCGGCCCCTCCCAGCGCACACGGGCCCAGCGCCCTTCGCGGGGTCCCAGCGGCTCAAATGTTTCCTGGCACCTCCCAGCACGCACACGGACCCAAGAGACCCCGTGTGGGGCCTCAGCGGCTCACCAAATGGTCCCTGGCACCTCCCCAGCACGCGCACGGGCCACAGCGACCCCACTCGGGGACCCAGCGGCTCACCAAATGGTCCCTGCACCTCCCAGCACGTGCACTGGCCCCAGCGACCCTGCGCGGGGTCCCAAAGGCACGCCAAACCGTCTCTGGCACCTCCCCATCACGCCGCCGCGTGGGCCCAGCGACCCCGCGGGGTCTCAGCTGCTTCGCCAAATGAACCTGACACCTCCCCCAACACATGCACAGGCCCCAGCGACCCTTCGGGTCCCAGCTGCTAATAAATGTTCCTGGAACCTCCCAGCATGCGCACGGGCCACAGCAACAACCCGCTGGGGACCCAGCGGCTCACCAAATGGTCCCCTGCACCTCTCCAGCACGTGGTGCATGCCACAGCGACCCCGCGCGGGGTCCCAGCGGGACGCCAAACCGTCCCTGGCACCTCCCCAGCACGCACAATGCCCAGCGACTCCCGCCGCCGGGTCCCAGCGGCTCACCACTGGTCCCCGGCCCCTCCCCAGCCGCACGGGCCCAGCGCCCATCACCGGGGTCCCAGCAGCTCTCCAAATGTTTCCTGGCACCTCCCCAGCACACACGGGACCAAGAGACCCCTGTGGGGGTCTCAGCGGCTCACCAAATGGTCCCTGGCACCTCCCAAGCATGCGCACGGGCCACAGCGACCCCACTCGGGGATCCAGCGGCTCACCAAATGGTCCCTGCACCTCACCAGCACGTGCACTGGCCCCAGCGACCCCGCGCGGGGTCCCAACGGCACGCCAAACCGTCCCTGGCACCTCCCCACGCGCACGGGGCACAGTGACCAAGGTCCCAGCGGCTCGCCAAAACGAACCCCGACACCTTCCCCAGCATGCACGGGCCCCATGATCCCGGGGTCCCAGCTGCTGCCAAATAGTCCCTGGAACCTCCCCAGGGCGCACGATCACACAGCGACCCCACACGGGTCCAATCTGCTCGCCAAATGGTCCCTGGCACCTCACAGCACATGTAAAGCCAGAGAGACCCCGTGCGGGGTCCCAGTGGCTCGCCAAATGGTCCCTGGCACCTCACCATGCCGACGCCGCCCCAGAAACCCCGTGTGGGGTCCCAGCGGCTCGCCAAATGGTCCCTGTCACCTACCCAGCGCGCGCACGGGGCCCAGCAACCCCACACGGTGTCCCAGCGGCTGGCCGAACTGTCTCTTGCACCTCCCCAGCACGCGCACTAGCCCAGCGACCCTGCGCGAGGTTCCAAGCGGCTCGCCAAATGGTCCCTGTTACCTCCCCAGCATGCGCACTGGGCCCAGCGACCAGCGCGGGGTCCCAGCGGCTCGCAAATGATCCCTGGCACCTTCCCATGACGCCAAGACTGGACACAGTGATCAAGGCCGGGGTCCCAGCGGCACGCCAAACGGGTCCTGGCACCTCCCCAGCACGCCAGACGGGCCCAGCGACCCCGCGCAGGGGTCCCAGCGGCTCGCCAAATGGTCCCTGGCACCTCCCCAGAACGCCAAGACTGGCCCAGCGACCAAGACCGGGGTCCAAGCGGCTCACTTAAATCGTCCCTGGCACCTCCCCAAGCACGCCACCCGGGTCCCAGCAACACCGCTGGGTCCCAGAAAGGTCGCCAAACGACCCCTGACACCTTCCCCTTAGCACATGCACGGCCCCAGCGATCCCGCTAGTCCCAACTACTATGAAATAGTCCCTGGAACCTCCCAGGGCAGCGCACGAACTAGCGACCCTACGGTCAATCTGCTAATAAATGGTCCCTGGCACCTCTGTGGTCTTGCATGTGCGCAGAACCCCGTCTGAGGATCGGCTGTAAATGGTCCCTAACACCCAGCCTTTTAGGCCCAGCGACGCGTGAGGTCCCACCGGCCATAAGCGATCCTGTTACCTCCCATGCGTTACTTTTATTTGTGACCCATATCGAAGTGCTGACTGCCGTAAGCAAATCCCTGTTACCTCCCAGCATGCACAGGCTAGCGGCCCGCTCGGGGTCTAGCTTCTTCGCCAAATGTTCCTGGAACCTCCCAGCGCGCGCGGGGCCGCCAACCCTACGAGGTCCCATGCTGCGTAAATGGTCCCTGGCACCTCACCAGCTGTGCCTTCCCAAAGCTTGATTTAGCGGCTTCGCCAAATAGTCCCTGTCACCTACCAGCAACGCCGCAGGCCCAACAACCCACCACACGGTGTCCCAGCGGCTGGCCGAACTGTCTCTTGCACCTCCCAACACCTTTTCGACCCAGCGACCCTGTGAGGTTCGCGGCTCGCTAAGCGGTCCTAATACCTCCCAACATACTTTTGGGCCCCAGCGACCAGCGAGGTCTGGCTGTAAATGATCCTAGCACCTTCCCATAGCACTGGACACAGTGACCCCGCTCGGGGTCCCAGCCCAGCCTGCTTGATTCCTAGCACCTCCCTGCGCGCCTGGGGCCCAGCGACCCAGCGCGGGTCCCATGACTCGCCAAATGGTCCCTAACCTCCCAGAAACGCGCCTGGGAGCCCAGCGACCCCTTGCGAAAGTTAATGACTTCCTGCGTCCCTGGCACCTCCCAAACGCCGGGTCCCCAGCAACACCGTGCGGGTCCCAGCTGCCCGCTAAATGGTCTTGGCACCTCCCAGCACGCATCGGACCCCAGAGAATTTAATGACGGGTCTCAGCGGTTCGCCAAACGGTCCCTGGCACCTCCTCAGGACGCAAGACTGGGCCCAGCGACTCGGTCGGGTCCCAGCTGCTCACCAAATGGTCCCTGGCCCCTCCTCAGCATGCGCACGGGCCCAGCAACCTTCCGGCGGGTCCCAGCGGCTCACGAAATGGTCCCTGCACCTCCCAGCACGCAGCATTACGTCACAGCGACCCCGCTGCGGGGTCTCAGCGGTTCGCCAAACGGGTCCCGGCACCTCCTCAGGATGCGCACTGGCCCTGAAGCGACCCCGCCGGAGTCCCAACGGCACGCCAAACCGCTCCCGGCACCTCTCAGCACGCGGCACCGGCCCCAGCGAATTCGCTGGGTCTCCCAACGCACGCCAAACCGCACCTGGCACCTGCCCAGCACGCACGGGTTGCGAGCCAGCTGGGTCCCAGCGCTCGCAAAACGGTCCCTGGCACCTCTCAGCATGACGGGGCAGAGTGATTCTCAAGGTCCCAGCTGTCGCCAAACGAACCCTGACACCTTCCCCAGCACATGGCTGGGCCTCAGCGATCCCGGCCAGTCCCAGCTGCCGCCAAATGGTCCCTGAACCTCCCCAGGGCTGCGAGATGGGGCCCCCGAACCACACGGGTCCAATCTGCCTTCAAATGGTCCCTGGCACCCAGCAGTACGCACATGTGTCGCAGAGACCCCGCATGGGTCCCAGTGGCTCACCAAATGGTCCCTGGCACATACAAAAGCGTATGCAAGACCAGGGCCCAGCGACCCCGCTGCGGAGGTCCCACGGCTCGCCAAACGATCCCTGTTACCTCCCAGCACGTGCACTGGCCCCAGCGACCCCGCTGCTGGGTCCCAACGGCACGCCAAACCGCCCCTCGGCACCTCCCCATCACGCCGCACGGGCCCAGCGACTCCAACACGGGGTCCCATCTGCTCGCCAAATGGTCCCTGGCACCACCAGCACGGGCCAAGACGCTCCCAGAGGCCTCTGCAAGGGGTCCCAGCGCTTGCCAAATGGTCCCTGTCACCTACCCAGCGCCACAAGACGGGCAACAGCGACCTAATACGGGTCCCAGCGGCTGCCGAACTGTCTCTGCACCCTCCCAGCACGCCAGGGGCCCCAGCAACCCCGTTAAGGGTTCCAAGTGGCTCATAAAACGGTCCCTTACAACCCCCAGCCGCATACGGACACTAGCGCGACCCCACGCAGGGTCCCAGCAGCTCAACAAATGGTCCCTGGCCCCTCCCCAGCATGCGCACGGGCCCAGCGACCCCGGGCGGGGTCCCAGCGGCTCGCCAAACGGTCCCTGGCACCTCCCCAGCACGTGCACGGGCCCCAGCGACCCCGCTCGGGGTATCAGCTGCTCGCCAAACGGTTCCTGGCACCTCCCCAGCACGTGCACTGGCCCCAGCGACCCCGCCGGGTATCAGCTGCTCGCCAAACGGTCCTGCACCTCCCAGCACGCCGCACTGGGCAAGGCGACCCTGCCGGGGTCCCAGCGGCACGCCAAACGGTACCTTGCACCTCCCCAGCATGCGCACGGGGCACAGTGACCCCGCGCGGGGTCCCAGCGGCTAGCCAAACCGTCCCTGGCACCCTCCGCGCACGTGCACTGGCCCCAGCGACCCCGCGGGTCCCAACGGCACGCCAAACCGCCCCTGGCACCTGCCCAGCACGTTGCGGGCTGGGCGAGCCGCGGGGTCCCCAGCGGCTGCAAAACGGTCCCGGCACCCCCAGCATGCGCCACGGGCACAGTGACCGCTGCGAGGTCCCGGCCGCCAAACGAACCCTGACACCTCCCCCAGCACATGCATCGGCCCTGAGCGATCGCTTGGGGTCCCAGCTGCTCGCCAAATGGTCCTGAACCTCCCCAGGCGCGCATGGGGCCCAGCGACACCACACGGGGTCCATCTGCTGTAAATGGTCCCTGGCACCTCACCAGTACGCACATGTGTGTAGAGACCCGAGGCGGGTCCCAGTGGCTCACCAAAATGGTCCCCGGCACATACAAAGCGTGCGTGCTAGGCCCAGCGACCTGCCGTGAGGTCCCACCGCTCGCCAAACGATCCCTGTTACCTCCCCGCACGCGTACTGCCCTCAGAAGCCGCGCTGCTGGGTCCCAACGGCACGCCAAACCGGCCCCTGGCACCTCCCCATCACGCCGCACGGGGCCCAGCGACCGCGGGGTCTCAGCTGCCGCCAAACGAACCCCTGACACCTCCCCAGCACATGCATAGGCCCCAGCGACCCCCGCCGGGGTCCCAGCTACCGCCAAATGTTCCCTGGCACCTCCCCAGCGCCGACGCTGCCCAGCAACCCCACATGGGGTCCCAGCGGCCGCCAAATGGTCCCTGGCACCATTCAGCACGCCCAGAGGCCCTGCAAGGGTCCCAGCGGCTCAAATGGTCCCTGTCACCCAGCCAGCTGCCAAGACGTGGCAACAGCGACCCCACACGGGTCCCAGCGGGCTTGTCAACTGTCTCTGCACCTCCCCAGCACGCTGGGCCAGGGCCCCAGCACCCCGGGTTCAATGACTCGCCAAAATGGTCCCTTACAACTCCCCAGCGGTGCATACGGACACTAGCGACCCCACGCCCGGGAGATCCCAGCTGACTCAACAAATGGTCCCTGGCCCCTCCCAGCATCGCCGCGAGGACCCAGCGACCAGCTCTGGGGTATCAGCTGCTTTCGTAAGCGGTTCTGCTGCCTCCCCAGCATGTACTGGCCCCAGCGGGCTTATACGGGGTCCCAGCTGTTCATCAAGCGGTCCCTGGCACCTCCCCAGCCTGGGCAGAAGCGACCACTGGGGTCCCCAGCGGCATGCCAAAGCGGTTGCTGCACCTCCCAGCATCGCCGCAGGGGCGTGATGACCTCAGCGGGGTCCCGTGACTATTAAGCGAACCCTGACACCTTCCCAGCACATGCAGGGCCCCAGCGATCCGGCTCGTGGTCCCGGCTAACAAACAAATGGTCCCCTGTGTGCATAAAGGCGCGCACTAG
>JAHFZB010001256.1:0-14113 GCA_036884735.1 Huso huso | reverse complement strand
TCCAGCTGTCTCAGGTTTGATGGGTGCCTTCTCCAGACTGCAAGTTTCAGCTCTCTCCATAGATGTTCGATAGGATTCAGATCAGGACTCATAGAAGGCAACAATGTTTTGTTGTTATCCATTCTTGGGTGCTTTTAGCTGTGTGTTTTGGGTCATTATCCTGTTGGAGGACCCATGACCTGCGACTGAGACAGAGCTTTCTGACACTGGGCAGGCACGTTTCGCTCCAGAATGCCTTGATAGTCTTGAGATTTCATTGTGCCCTGCACAGATTCAAGGCACCCTGTGCCAGGCGCAGCAAAACAGCCCCAAAACATAACCAAGCTCCTCCATATTTCACTGTAGGTATGGTGTTCTTTTCTTTGAAAGCTTCATTTTTTTAGTCTGAACATAGAGCTGATGTGACTTGCCAAAAGCTCCAGTTTTGACTCATCTGTCCAAAGGACATTCTCCCAGAAGGATTGTGGCTTATCAATATGCATTTTAGCAAATTCAGTCTGGCTTTTTTTATGTTTTTTCTTTCAAAAGTGGAGTCCTCCTGGGTCTTCTTCCATGGAGCCCACTTTTGCTCAAAAAAAAAAAGCGACGGATGGTGCGATCAGAAACTGACGTACCTTCACTTTGGAGTTCAGCTTGTATCTCTTTGGCAGTTATCCTTGGTTCTTTTTCTACCATTCGCACTATCCTTCTGTTCAATCTGGGGTCGATTTTTCCTCTTGCGGCCGCGCCCAGGGAGGTTGGCTACAGTTCCATGGACCTAAACTTCTTAATAATATTTGCAACTGTTGTCACAGGAACATCAAGCTGCTTGGAGATGGTCTTGTAGCCTTTACCTTTACCTTGCTTGTCTATTATTTTCTTTCTGATCTCCTCAGACAACTCTCTCATTTGCTTTCTCTGGTCCATGTTCAGTGTGGTACACAATGATACCAAACAACACAGTGACTACTTTTCTCCATTTAAATAGGCTGAATGACTGATTACAAGATTGGAGACATGTGTGATACTAATTAAAAAACTAATTAGTTTGAAATATCACTATAATCCAATGATTTATTATCTTTTCTAAGGGGGGGTTCAACAAATGTGTCCAGGCCATTTAGTTTACTGTAAAAGCTACGCGTCTTAGTTGGTGCTTATCTTGGCGAGCCGAGTTCAAATCAGCATGAAGTTTTAACATCTACTCGTAATGGAAATCATGAAGATCTGGATACGTCCAGTGACTGCTGTGAATAGTGCAGCTGGCAACAAGGGAAAGACCTTGTGACAGCCTGGAGAGACAGCTGACAGGAGGAAAGAGACCCCATTGGGGCTGGTAAGGTTAGCTACCCTTGTCGGCAGTATCCAGCTCTGTGTTTACAGGATGCTGGAGACACCCACCCAAGGCTTCTAAGAAATTAAAGAGAAAAATACCCTAGAGTCTCTTGAGAGCGGGGGGAAGATGACTCAACGTTGGACAACACGGTTAACGACTTAGGAACGGAAACGGATATGAGTATGGAGAGTACTTCACAAAAGACTAGTTCAAGATCTGCAGTTAACAAAGACATGGAACTCCAGGTTTGTGTCTGCGGCTGGAGCAAGGGGCGACAACGGTCAGGGGTTGAAGATTCATCAGGGAGAATGAAATGCTTGAGGGAGAAGGGACAAGGGCCTCGCATTGATCAGTACTTCTTACGAGTCAGTCAAGTCAGTCGAATGAAATCCAGCGACAGGAAGCAAACCACAGTTCGCAGGATATCAGCACCCTGTCATAGATGTGAGGAGGACTTGCATGGACACAGTTAGTGATGAACCTAATGATCCTTGTGAACCCGGTCAGACAAACCAGCATAAGAGAGAAAAAGAACCTCAATGGGCACAAGCCTGGAGTTAAATGGCCAAGAGCTTGTGAGAAAACTGCATGGGACACAGTAAACACAGATCTCTGCGTTGCATTGGAAAGATTAAGTGGAACAGTTGAAAAGAAGCTGGATAAATTTGGGGACATCATCTACGCATATGGAAGTGAGAGGTTTGGAGTTGAAAAAGAAAGGAAAAAGTACAAACTATTCCTGGAAAGTCTGAGCGGCAGCAGGAGATTGAACGCTTAGTTAGAGAAAGGAGACAGCTGAGGAACCAATGGAAAGAGCAGAACAAAGTCAGAAGGAGGACTCAATCTCTTACAAAGGGTCATAAAAGATAAGCTTGCAACATTGCGCCAGAGCTGGCCCCTACGGAAACACTACAAAAGAAGGAGCGTGCAAGAGCTAACTTTTAAAGACCCATTCAAATTTGTAAAGAAGTTATTCACCAGTGAGAAGAATGGCACACTAAAAGCATCTAAGGTTGAGCTGGAGAGAGATATTTGGAGGAAACATACAGATTCAAAAGGCAGGAGCCTATGTCAATTCCGTCAGACATCCCACCTATCAATCCACCAGAATACCAAATGGAGGACTGTGCACCTAAGTGGAAAGAAATAGAGCAAGCTGTGAAAAAAAGCAAGGGCTTCATCATCTCCAGGGCCTAATGGAGTTCCGTAGAGTGTACAAGAGTGCTTCAGGAGTTCTACGAATTCTGTGGAAATTGATGAAAGTGGCATGGGAAAAACAGGTTGTACCAAGAGCATGGCGCCGAGCAGGTGGAGTCTTTATACCTAAAGAAAAGATTTTACAAGCATCAGTCAGTTTCGGTCCCATTTCCCTATTAAGCGTAGAAGGCAAGATTTTCTTCAGCATTATTGCTCAGAGATTGTCAGCTTACCTATTAAAGAACTGCTTCATTGACACTTCAATACAAAAGCGGGCATTCCAGGTTTCCCAGGTTGCTTAGAACACATCAATGTGATCTGGCAACAAATTCAATCAGCTAAAAAGAGAGGAAGGAGCCATGTGACATTCCTGGATTTGGCTAATGCATATGGTTCAGTGCCACATGAACTACTTTGGGCAGCATTTGATTTTTCAGTGTACCGATGACAATAACAAATTTAGTGAAAGCCTATTTTGAGATTTGCAATTTAGTTTTCAACTTCAGAATTCAGCACTACATGGCAATGCCTAGAGGTTGGAATAATGGCAGGATGCACCATTTCTCCACTGGCTTTTACCATGGCAATGGAAGTAATCATTAGGGCATCAAAATGGGTAGTAGGAGGAGGAGCGCTTGGGCTTCTGGAATGCGACTACCACCAATTCGAGCATACATGGATGACATGACAACCATGACTACAACAGTAGCCTGCACTAATCGATTATTGGGCAAATTAACCAATAACATTGAATGGGCACGAATGCAATTCAAGCCCACTAAATCAAGGAGCATCTCTATAATTAAAGGCAAAGTAGTAGATAAAACATTCTTCATTAATGGTGAGGCAATACCAACAGTGTCTGAGAAGCCAGTGAAGAGTCTTGGGAGATGGTGCGACAGGGATCTAAAGGACACAGTTCGGTGTGGGAGAAGAGACAACAAGCAGTGGAAGGGTTGAAGAGCATAGACAGCTGCTCTACCAGGTAAACTAAAACTCTGGTGCTTTCAGTTTGGTCTACTGCCGAGGTTGCTGTGGCCACTGACTGTGTACGAGGTTTCTTTGACAACAGTAGAGAAGCTGGAAGCTTTAATCAGTTCATACATCAGGAAATGTTTGGGGAGTTCCACGCTGCCTCAGCAGAGTGGGACTTTATGGTAAAGGAATACTGCAGCTACCAGTCTCTGCTCTAACCGAGGGAGGTTTAAGTGCGCCAAGGTCAGACTGGAAATGACATTAGTAGAGTCACGGTGATAAATCGTGGGGAGGCAGCACCTGTGTTGAAAACTGGAAGAAAGTGGGCTGACAAGAAAGCTGTGGAAGATGCAAGGCTGCCCTTCAATTGGTGATATCATGGGGCAAGTTCAGCATGGAAGAGGGGTCTTGGTTTCAGTTCAGCTCTCCCACATGGCACAAGGCAGCCCCAGCTCAAAGGAGGAAGCTGGTAGTCAATGGTGCAAAAAGCAGGAGGAGAGGATGAGGGTGTATAAAGGCCATTTCCCAGGCCAAGCAGGGAGAATGGATGAGATGGAGAGTGTGGAACAACGCAAAGATTGGCTGGCAAGACCTGTGGTCAATGGAACAGAGCAGGATCAGTTTCCTCATCAGGTCAACATATGATGTTCTCCCATCACCACAGAACCTAAACCTCTGGGTAGGAGAGGATCCCTCATGTCCTTTGTGTTCATCACCTGCAACATTAAGGCACATTTTGACAGGATGTAAGGTGGCTCTTAGCCAAGGGCGGTTTTGAAGGCGCCATGACCAGGTGCTGCGATGTTTGGCCTTAGCATTGGAAGACAAGCGTAACATGACCAATAAGTTGTCACCTGTTCCATCAAAACATTACACACAAAAGACAACATTCCTCCGCCCAGGAGAGCAACCACCAAGAAAAGGTGTTAAAACCAATCTCGCCCAGGACAACTGGAAGCTGCTAGAGACTGGAAAATGCTGGCAGATGTTGGTCAACGGCTTATTTTTCCACCTGAGATTGCCACCACTAACCTTGACCAGATGTTGTCTTGTGGTCTGGATCAGCATGCCTTGTTCACCTGGTAGAGTTAACAGTGCCATGGGAGGATGCTGTAGATGAGGCGTATGAGAGGAAGAAACTGCGGTATGCTCAACTAGCCACTGAAGCGGAACAGCGAGGATGGAGAGTTCGGGTTTACCCAGTGGAAGTGGGTTGTCGAGGATTTGTGGCACACTTACAACCCGGTTTCTCAGAGACGTCGGATTCAGTGGCCAAGAGTTGCGTCGCACAGTGAAGAACTTATCTGAAGCAGCAGAGGAGCAGCAACTGGCTGTGGTTGAGACGGAAAGAGTCTGGCTGGGGATCTCAAGCACAATAGAAAGAAAGAAACGCTGATGTACAGGTAAGTAAGCTGGGCTGAGGTTGAGTGGGGGGCGGAGGGGTGAAGCTGGGGCGCTAGAATCACCCATCGAGCCCTCTTGAGGTGTCGTGGGCTGAGTCGACAAAACACTGAGGATGGAAGGTGCCACTTGAAAACCCCAGAGATGTACCCTACTTAGCTCAATCCAGACGGTTGTTATGCTGATGCGCTGGGAGGCCGCACTTTGGTTGATCCCGAGCCAGCATCGAGCCGTTGTGTGTGTGCTGATGCGCCAGGGAGGCAAAATAAGCTGATCCCTGAGCCAGCATTACACTTCAGCCATTAACACCAGACAGAAGGATATCTACATCATCATATGGAAGGAAACGTAAATGGATGGAGACATATGGATCACATTAGTTTACTATAAAGCTACGTCTTAGTTGGTGTTATCTTGGCGAGAGCCGAGTTCAAATCAACATGAAGTTTTAACATCTACTCTCGTGTAATGGAAATCAGAATATCTTTGTAAATCAGCAATAATTCATCTCTTTTCATAGCTTCTTTGCTTTATTCTATGACATACCAAAGGCATGCAAGTATACATGATAAAATAGCTTTTAATTTCATCACTTTTCAGCAGGAATGAAGCATTATTTCAATGAGCTGTAAGGTACCAACAAATTTGAGCACGTCTGTGTGTGAATTTGGTATCTCTTTTATATTGATGTATTGCTATAAGGTATAGAAATTATGTTTTAGTCCAAAGAGAGTAATATATATATTGAATATTCTAGAATTTAGCAGTGGATGTTTTTAGCTTTATGTATGCATAGCCTAAGCATATAATTAGCCATATCTGTATTACTATATTGAAGTATTAATGCTGTTAAACCTGTAAAGGCACAGATCGCCTGGAATGCTTATTACTTGAGATTTCCGGTGGTCTGCGCAACCATCCAATTAACATAAGCATTGAATAAACCGAAGAGAGCACTACCACTACTGTGATTCATTAAAACTTCAAATTAGAAAAGTATGTGAGTTTCTTGAATATTAAAAAAAAGTTGTCTGGACATATAGCCCACCCAGAGCCGTGGATAATTGAAGTCGTGGTAGAACGGGGCTAGAGAAATGAGGTTCTGCTGTACAAGTATTCTGGTTATTTATTAAACTTTTTTGGAAATAATTACTGCTTAACACCCTATTGCTGATCTATCTATATAAAGTATAGTTAACATATACTTGAATTAATATGGATTGTTTGTTCTGTATCATGACGTACCCATTGCTTTGGATGGCAGAAAGACTCATGTTGCAGAGCAGTTGGATCCATTCCTGGTTTTACTGGGAGTGTAATAAGATACCTGATCTTGTTACCTGTACAATGTGGCTAATCAAGCTAGTAGTTTTATTTCCATCCCTGAGCTTTGAGGCACATCAAATATATATTCAACTTTTGTTCAGTGTCCAAAGTTTTTTTAGGTTGTGGTTATTTGGCACTATGTGGTGGTTCAAGTACAGCAGATGTTAGTGCATGGTGAGCTTTTTCCCTGCTCTCAGGCGGTGTAATCCCACCAGACCAAGGTGGGTATGGAGGCTGTCACACTTCCTTTCTAATGAAACTGAAGGCAAAAGTTGTCCCTAGATTTGTGGTTTCCTCAGCACATACCAGCATTCAATCAGTTTATAGTCATTTAGCAGACACTTCTCCAAAGCGACTTGAGATGAACTTCACGAATAGCAGAGTCACTTACAACAGGAGCTCTGTTTCAAGTCTCATCCTTAAACCAAACAAAGCCACCATTCTAAAAAGATAGAGAGGAGGCCATTCAGCCCATCTAAAATCGGAGGTGGTTCAGAGGAGCCAACTGATCTCAACTTATTTAATCCAGCCCATTTGTTTACTGGGTACATTTAAAACCAATTCAGATGAGGGACAAAATAACTGAAAGTACAAAAGGTATAAAAATGTCAACACCTTTATTTAGCAGTCATGATAATCCAATAACTAGACAGAACTGCATCTTCAGTTACCACCTGGAGAAAGAAACACGGATGATCAGTATTAGAATTGCATGCAGAACAAGGGCAATGTGGATTTTAAAAGTTCCACAATAAAAAAGAAATAAACACACACCACAACTACAGAGTGCTTAATCTCCAAAAACGTGCCATATCCTCAATAAGACAATTGAAATATTACTTTGCTTCTTCCCATACTACTCATGGTAGACACTCCGTACGCTAGTTAAAAGCCACATAATGTGCAATAATTAAAAAAGCATACCGGCTTCCTCTGCAGACAGAGCCCTCCACTCATCCGCCTCTTAGTGACCAGGCTCCCCAGCCCCCTCATAGTTCTCAGTGTCACTGTGCTCTGGCACCTTGGAGGCATCATAGGTACCTTCCAAATGCTGGTTAGGATCATCAGAATTGTCATTGCCTTCTGCCTCAACATCCAAAAGCCTGTTATAGTCATTCTCGTCAAAGGCATCGTCCTCTGGAGACAGTGCCTCCCGATCCTCTTTGGACACGCCTTCGTAAGACAGCAAGTCCTCCTCCAGTTCAAGAATGGCCGCGCCAGTCTTCCTCTCCCCGTCGTCACCTCCCTGCTTTTCAAGGACCAGCAGGGCATCGCTGCTTATGGTGCTTTTAGTAACTGAGGGGATACATTTAAAAATAAATACATTTTAGCGTACAAGCCAAGGTCTTACCACTGCTACAAGAGTCACTCAAGCAGAAGTTACTGGATCTGCAATTTTACACCTTCCCCTTGCTTTCTGGGGTCGTATACATACCGATGGGCAAAGTCACATCTTCATTTATGCACACAGAGTCACAGCAGGAACAGACACTGTGGTTACCTTCAAGTTCCACCCACCTGAACAGAGACATTAGTAGTTATTCACATGGAACTGCCTCAAGTTACATGCTCCTAGAAAGAGCATGGTGCCTCATTGGAATGCCACCCCCTCCCAGAACTATGGAAACCAAATCTTTAGTTCTAGAAAATTAACACATCATTAATTGTTGCCTTCATCTTGCACTACCCAAGACATGCAATGGAGCCATACCTTTAACCCTAAATGTAACCTACCTGTTCACGTTCTTATCATAGTGGCAAGATTTGGTACTCTGGCGTTACCATGCTGTTGCTCGTTACCACCATTGTGCAGTGCATGTAGTACTTGTTTACCTTGGGAATAGAATGGAGAATTATTTCCTTAGCAATATTAGACAGACTATACACCAGATTACTGGAGAGCAACTGGTCAACTTCTGCAGCTAACCATTTGTGTTCATGCATGCAAGCAAAGTACGTCAGACATCTTAACTACATTGAATGAGCGTCCAGGCCACACCACCTAAACACGGCACGATCATAGCCATTAACTTTGGGCCATTCACTTCATGCAAAAAGTCACACTTCCAACACATGCTGGCAATATCGTTTTTACCAAGAGTGAACACGGCATTGGTGTCAGAGTAGCAGAAGAAACTCAATTGCATTGGAAGATCTGGTGCCAAAGCCCAGTATAGGGATGAGCAGGTACAAAGGGAAACCTACCAGAGGGGACAGCGTGTTGAACTGGAAAGCATCAACAATTAAATGGATTGTATTGTTGGTTCTGGGAGGCACAAAATGGGAGCTACAGGTTTCATTCTTGCTGTCCACCATGCACCTGGAAAGGGAGGAAGTGCAATGAAAAGAGCATGTGGGTTTCAAGCACAGAACAGGATTGCAAAAAAGTAATTTGTAAGCCCTGGCATATTTAAGATCTTGCGATGTCATTGCTGTGGTGTGTTGAGGTAATGCAACTCCAGTGTCAATAAAGTCACTCCCAAGTCATTACCTTGCAACATAGACACCAAAGCCATATACTAGAACTTCCATAAAAGTTGAACATTTGCCTCCATCTAAAATTGTAGTTCATGCAAAGTGAACTGTGAGCACAGGGGTTGGAGCATCCCTGTGAAGCATTATCAGTCATGCAGTGGTTTTAGAACAGCTGACCTCCACAGAAAGCCAGGAGAGCAGCATCCAGGTTTCATATAATAACCAATAGTCTTACCCATAATTCTCAATCACTGTGTATCTGGGCGTTGAATTTGAAGCTGGAGATGCTGTTGCATAACAGCTGTGGATGAAAAAGCTTTGTCCCAGGAATAGTAAGATTTGTAGTAGCTTGAAAGTGTATGGGTTGTCAAGGTAGAATGTATTCATCGTGCGCTCAGGAACCCAGTCACCTAAGGAGTAAAAAAATAAAAAGTGGGGGGATGGACAGTTGAAGCATGCAGTTGGGGGATTAGCATTAAAACAGGACACTATTTTGACATGTGGACTCCCAGGAGAACCACAGTACAGTGTAGCACCCCCGCTTCAACAGTACTTGTCCTCATCTGTATACACCCTATTTAAAATCATAGATAATAGGGAACCCTTAATGATATACAGATCACAAGACATGCTGTAGGTACTACACTACGCTTTATATAGTTATATAACCGTTGAAGAGTTCTGCTTACCATTAATTATTTTTAGGGCAAAGCCAGTATGGGGGGTCTTGAGACTCTTGAACCGAGTTGGATTCCTCCAAAGCGGACGAATACCGTGCCTGTAGACATGGTGATACCTACAAACAGGAAGAATCAAGCGGACGAGTTTTTCAATGCAATATGACTCTTGGACATTAGCTTTGTTAAACCGCTTTTAAACCGGGTGATTTAAAAGAATAAACAAGTCCGCTTTTGCCATGCAGTATAATTAGAAAGAGCTTCCTTACCTATAGTAACGACACTGAAGGGGTACAGTGAATGGCATAGATCTCCGAATTGTACTGTTTTGCACAGAATGGAACATATTTAAGGACGTTCTTGTACACCAACTGTCCAGCTTCCACCTTGAAGGTGGTGTAGAAAGAGAATATGAAGTTAAATTGGAGTTAGAACATCGAAAGCAGGTTTAAAATTATACACAAATAAAAGCACACACTACATACATAGAATCGTAACATTACATTGTGCCTGAAACTATATTGACGATATATTAAAAAAAAAAGCGCCACCCCATACAACCTGATGCATCATCCATTGCTTGTAACAGTCAAGTGAAGCTAGAAATATGTAAAGTCAGAACTCTCTACAGCATGGGATACTCAGACGCCTGGCTTCCACATTCTTTGAGGCCGTATGTAAAGAGAAGATACCACCAGAGACTCCATTGCTTCGCAGCTGGTCCCCAGAGTCAACTGGCCTGCTTTACCTTGAATCCGTACAGGTCAGTCCTTACCCTCACGCATTTTTGTTTTACGCTGCACAACACGGACCGCTGCAGCAAGACTAATGGGTAGCGGCGAGCATAGGAACAGGCTTGGGATTCATGACCTTTGAGCTCAGGCGCACGGGCGTTGACAGGGATCACCCGAGGGCTAAGCAGCTTGAAAGGAAAGGAGTGACAGGCACTGGGATGCCGTGGGCAGAATAAACTTACAGGGTAAGGCCTGGTTGTATTGGAGGTTGAACCGGAACATTTTCCTCACTGTGTATCTCCTTCTCAACCTGCTGAATGGTATCGTCTCCTCGCCCTGCACCTGCTCAATGGTGTGGTGCTCCCTCGCCCTGCACCTGCTCAATGGGGGGGTGCTCTCCTCCCCTGCACAATGGGGGTGCTCTCGCCCTGCACAATGGGGTGTGCTCATCGCCCTGCACAATGGGGTCGTGCTCCCCGCCCTGCCCCTGCACAATGGGTTAGATGCTCCTCGCCCTGCACAATGGGGTGGAGTGCTCCTCGCCACTGCAATGGGGTGGTGCTCATAGCCCTGCACAATGAGTTGTGCTCCTCACCCCCTGCCCTGCTCAGTAGGTGGTGCTCCTAAGCCCTGCACAATGGGGTGTGCTCCTCCGCCCTGCACAGTAATTCCATGCTCATAAGCCCTGCACAATGGGGTGCGTGCTCATAAGCCCACTGCACAATGGAGATTACGTGCTCCATAAGCCCTGCACAATGATTACGGTATCCTAGCCCTGCCCTGCACAATGGGGTTAGGTAATCTCCAAGCCCTGCACAATG
The DNA here is from genome assembly GCA_036884735.1 of Huso huso. Taxonomy (NCBI): domain Eukaryota; kingdom Metazoa; phylum Chordata; class Actinopteri; order Acipenseriformes; family Acipenseridae; genus Huso; species Huso huso. Next base: position 3,192 of record JAHFZB010001256.1, on the reverse strand, counting down.
GGATCGTGCTCCCTCGCCCTGCACAATGAGGTTAGGTGCTCACCATGCCCTGCCCCTGCACAATGGGGTCGTGCTCCTCGCCCTGCCCCTGCACAATGGGGTCGTGCTCCTCGCCCCTGCACAATGGGGATTGCGTGCTCCTCTCCTGCACAATAAGGTGCGTGCTCCTGCCCCTGCACAATGGGGTGCTCCCCGCCCTGCACAATGGGGGGGGGTGCGTGCTCCTCGCCCCTGCACCATGATTAGGTAACTCTCGCTCTGCACAATGGGGTCGTGCTCCTCGCCCTGCCCCTGCACAATGGGGTCGCCTCGCCCTGCACCATGGGGGTCGTGCTCCCGCCCTGCACCTGCACAATAGGGTCGTGCTCCTCCTCCCTGCACAATGGGGTTAGTGCTCCTAGCCCTGCACAATGAGGTCGTGCTCCTCATGGCTGCACTGTGGGGTTAGGTGCTCATGCCCTGCACAATGGGGTCGTGCTCCTCGCCCTGCACAATGGGGTGGGTGCCTCGCCCCCTGCACTATGGGGTGGGTGCTCCTCGCCCCCACAATGGGGTCGCCCTCTCGCCCTGCCCCAGCACAATGGGGGTCGCTCCTCGCCCTGCACAATGGGATCGTGCTCTCGCCCTGCCCTGCACAATGGGGTCTTGCTCGCCCTGCCCCTGCACAATGGGGGTGCTCCCCGCCCTGCACACAATGGTCGTGCTCCTCGCCCTGCACAATGGGTCGTGCTCCTCGCCCTGCACAATGGGGTTCGGTGCTCGCCCCTGCACAATGGGGTCGGCTCCTCTCCTGCCCCTGCACAATGGGGTTAGGTAATACTCTAAGCCTGCACAATGGGGTCGTGCTCCCTCGCCCACTGCACAATGGGGTCGGGTATGCTAAGCCCTGCACAATGGGTCGTGCTCCTCGCCCTGCCCCTGCACAATGGGGTCGTGCTCCTCGCCCTGCACAATGGGGTCGTGCTCCTCGCCCTGCACCTGCACAATGGGGTCGCTCCTCGCCCTGCACAATGGGGTTAGCCTCATAAGCCCCTGCACAATGGGCTCCTAAGCCCTGCACAATGGTCGTGCTCCTCGCCCTGCACACAATGGGGTCGTGCTCCTCGCCCTGCACAATGGGTCGTGGCTCCCCTGCCCCTGCACAATGGGGTCGTGCTCCTCGCCCTGCTGTGGGGGGTCGTGCTATAGCCCTGCACAGTAGGTGGGTAATCCCTGCACAGTACAATGGGTGCTCCTCCCGCCCTGCCCCTGCACCAATGGGGTCGTGCTCCTCGCCCTGCCCCTGCAATGGGGTCGTGCTCCTCGCCCTGCACACAATGGGATGGTATCCTGCCATAAGCCCTGCACAGTAGGTGTGCTCCTCGCCCTGCTGCCCCTGCACAATGGGGTCGTGCTCCCTCGCCCTGCACAATGGGGTGTTAACCATAAGCCCTGCACAATGGGGTGGGTAACTCCCTAAGCCCTGCACAGTAAGGTCGTGCTCCTCGCCCTGCACAATGGGGTCGGTGCTCCTCGCCCTGCACAATGGGGTCGGTGCTCCTCGCCCCTGCACAATGGAGATCGTGCTCTCTCACCCTGCACAATGAGTTGTGCTCCTCCCCCTGCAAATGGGGTCATGCTCCTCGCCCTGCACAATTATTGCTCATCCTCCCCTGCACAATGGCGTGGAGTGCTCCCTCGCCCCTGCACAATGGTCGTGCTCCTCGCCCTGCACCTGCTCAACGGGGTCATGCTCCTTGCCCTGGTCAATAGGGTCATGTTCCTCGCCCTGCACCTGCTCAATAGGGTCGTGCTCCCCCCTGCTGCCAATAGGGTCATGCTCCCCGCCTGTACCTGCTCAATGGGGTCATTACTCCTCACCTTGCTCAATGAGGTCGCCTCCCCGCCTTGCACCTGCTCAATAAGGTCGTACTCCTCCCTGCACCTGCTCAATGGGGTCGTTGCTCCTCGCCCTGTGCCTGCTCAATGGGGTCGTACTCTCGCCCTGTACTTGCTCAGTAGGATCCTTTCCCTTGCTCGTAGCTGCGCTATAAGTCTCTGTTTTACGCCCGTTAACTCACTGAGAGATCTACAGCAAAATACCTGCAACTAAAAAGCAGGAAAAAAAAAAAAGAAAACTGCATCGCCGATGGAACGGAACGACACTTAATGACCGGGGCCCACGGCACCCAGCAAACAACTCCATTATACCCATAGCAAGAACCGAAGAGATACCTTAGTTCTTCCAGACCACTTTATAGCGCTGCCCATTAACAATAATCACCTGTGACCAATGCCAGCTAATTACCCCTGTAGTCAAATGTGGCGATCACCTTTAACACCTTCAATGGACTCAGTTAAATCAGATGATTCTTCTTGATAACCTCCCATTCAATCGACTGATTCTAGTCAGATCGAGTCAAATGTCAGTCTGTCTCTCGTGTGCTGGCAGTTGCTTTTGTTTTTCTTTATTTTGATTTGCAAATCTAACCGTAATCTTTGCAGAAACGCATTTATTTGAGTCGTATTATGTTGCTAGAACTACAGTACATAGTAGTAATGCTTGGGATACCACTGCACCTGTATGATTCAAACCACGAGCCAATTTTCTAGCCACTTTTGGTGGTAATCCTACACTATATGTTTATAACATGTAGATCAAAAATAATAATTAAACGGGAGAGCTATTTCTTATTTAATGTGACGTCACTTCCATATGTTATATAATAAATATTCTATATGCTATAGAACCAATGTTACCCTCCCTCCCATTCAATCACTTCCAATTATTGGTCCCACATTTTCTCCAAAATTTAAAAAATGTCCCGATTTCAAAGGCAGCCATTAGCACTTCGTTACTTTAATTACAGAAACACTCGTTAATCATATTCAAAAATATGGTTCCAGAATAATATTTTGAATCTAGGTTCCTGTAGGCCTACTAAATAAAAAAAAATATGCAAAAGGATCTAAATTAATGGTAAAAAAAACAATACATCTGGCTATAACATCTGGTTGAACCTGGTGCGAACTGGAATTGAAGGGCGTGCTTGTGCAAGTCAGAGTTGTTTTCTTAGTTTAATGTTAAAGCACTATATTCAAATAAGCAGCATGCTTAAAAAAAATAGGTCAGAATCGCAAAAATAAATAAATAAAGTTATGAGCACTTCTACCTAGAACAGCCAAAAGTAGTCATTTTGATGGCTTGCTACA
>JAHFZB010001255.1:0-14128 GCA_036884735.1 Huso huso | reverse complement strand
TAGGCTCAGAATTAGGTATGCATTTTGCAAGCAGGTATATTGGCAAATGGGAGGAAATGTTATTGAGTAAGTGAGACAAGAAACCATTAGAATGCAAGATATATGGATTACATATTTGGAATATGGACACATGGAGAAGTCTCTCTTGCACAGTTTCAGAAATTAGCGAATGATAACACCGTGTAACAGATTTTTTTTTTTTTGGTTCCTGGGTAGTAAGTGTTATTTCCCAATTGCTTATGCCTCAAAAAGTATAGAAATGGCTATTATTCCCCACAAACTTTTAGCTTTTGTGACCAGGACAGTGATATTTTGAAATTTACCTATTTTCCAGAACATTCCAGATAGATTCAGTGCTGAGTAAACTTGGGAGTAACTTCTAGAACTTTCCAGTAATATAAATGATAGTATAAATACAGGGCCTTAAGCCCACCAGTTCAGTTTAGTTCCAGCTGCCTAAGGGATACATCTGCATTTTTCTGAGATGGCATCAAGGTCATAGGAGACTTCAAAATGGTGGCATTCCTGATGGGTCTCCTGGCTGTTTTACCAAGTTTCCCTGCTATCTTTTGCCTTTGGGACAGCAGGGACACCAAGCGCACTACCACAGGTGGGACTGGCCACAGCGGACCGAAGTTCTCTGTGGGGGAGGAACAACGTCAAGTGGGAGCCACTGGTGGACCCCCCCCGAAGGTGCTGATGCCACCACTGCACATCAAATTGGGCCTTATGAAACAATTTGTCAGAGCTCTAGATAAGGAGTCGGCAGCTTCAAGTACCTTCAAGACTTCTTCCCTAAGCTGTCTGAGGCAAAGGTCAAAGCCGTGTCTTAAGGACCACAGATAAAGAAGATCCTGGAGGCAATGAATTCCCAAGCTCACTAGTAAGGAGAAAGCGGCTTGAAACGGCTTTTGTCGCAGTGGTTCGGGGCTTCCTGGGCAATCACAAGGCCGAAAACTATGTGGAGCTGGTTGAGACTCTGGTGAAGAACCACGCACAATGGGCTGTAGGATGTCCCTCAAAGTCCATATCCTTGATGCTCATCTTGATAAATTCCAGGAGAACATGGGGGCCGCACTGGAGGAGCAAGGCGAGCGCTTCCACCAGGATATACTGGACTTTGAACGCCCTTCTAACAAGGACAGTATAACGAGAACATGATGGGAGACTACATTTGGGGGCTGATTCGTGAAAGTGATTTACAGTATAATCAGAAATCTCCTAAAAAACTACTCACTTCTAAATCTTTTTTAGTCATTTTTGTATTACTTTAGTATAAATACATGTTAATTTGGATTCATATGTTGTTTTTTCTGACTTTATGTGAACGAAAAGACACAAATTAAATTTTTCTCATTGAAATAGGTCAATTTCAAAATATCACTGTCCTGGTCAAAAAGCAAAGTTTGTGGGGAATAATAGCCATTTTCTATACTTTTTGAGGCATAAGCAAAGGAAATAACACTTACTACCCAGGAACAAAAATTGTGTTACATAGTGTAACCACCCAACATTTTGGTGGATTTAAATTGGACAAAATCTGAAATTGAATTCTTAGACACCTTGGTTATACTTGATCAAGGATCTATTAAAACAAATCTTTATTCAAAACTTGCTGATATGCATCAGTACCTACATATGTCATCAGATACCCATAAATTAATCGATCAAAATTTTTAATTTCAATATATTAGGGCTGTCACTTAGTTGTAATTTGAAATTTGACCCGTTCTCATCGGTTGTTTAATCTACCATTACAGCTACGCACCGCTTTTGTTCTGCTTTTATTTGTTCTGAATCTAGAGGTACCCGAGAATACTGTGGCTGTTGACAAGCGATTGCTTAACATGTTGTCGTAGTCAGAAATCAGAGAAAGTAATTCCACAGAATTACCTGTTTGAGGAATTGGTGCTTCATCGCGCCTCTGAATGCCAGTCCTGCTTGCCAAGGTAAACAACAGAATCAATCAAGCGCTTAAGAACCTCACAATTTTTTTTCTTACTTGCTCGTTGTGATGTATTGTATCCCCACGCTTCTGCTCATCCAGTTGAACATCAATCCGTGTTTGTCCAAAATTTGTGAGTGTTACAGTGGCTCGCAAGTGACTTTGTTTTTGTGCTGACTTCGATAGACATCCTAGATTGCTGTAGCCAGTGCTGTTCGATATTGCCTTTTCTGTACTGAACAAAAGACAGTTCCAGCAGTATTATTTTTTTAATTGACAGATACCGTATGCCACGGATATCTTTCATAATCTGAATGTTGGAAGTGGCGAATATATCTCATCCCTTCCTGTGTCAGTTTGGGTATTTGTGGTGTATACCTCCCCTTTTTTTTTTTTTAAACCATCGCCAGTTTTTTGGAGAAAGTTCTTCTGAAAATTGATTCGTAACCAAATCGACTACAATGTCTCCCCCATCGGATTCTTTTTTTTTTTAATTTGCAAAATGCAATTTGAAATATTACTTTGAAGTTCTGAATATAATTTTAATAACAGTCTCTATAATAAGTAATATAGAGTGAAATTCAGCTATTCTGAATTACACTGTTTACCCTAGCATATTTGTCTCCTTCTGCTATCTTATGATTGGACAACTATAAAACCAGGTACGATCTTTGAATTTCCCATTGGTTAAACTCCCAAGACCTTCAACCAATGCAGAGAATACCTGCAACTGTTTATATCCCGCTCCACTCACTTATGATTGGACTGCAGCTGAGAAAATGCAGATCTTCTATTTGTTGATTTTGTTTTTATATAAAGAAAATATTCTGCACTATTTAAATTGATTTTTTTTTTGATCTGAAATCAACTCTTTAGTTGATTAATTGGTTTTTCGTTCCTGCAAGCCAAACCGAAGTGTTGATTTCCAACAGGACAATTGGCACCAAAGAAAACAATGTCGAGGTCTTGTGGCAGCTTTTTCTCCTAACCTGAGTCCAATAGAACATCTGTGGGACCAAATCATCACTGCCAGCCAACCTTCGCCAGCTGGCTGCAGCTGCCCAGAAGAGTGGTGGAACTTCCCACAGCAGTCTGTCCAGAGGCTGATCAGGTCTATGTGTCAACACCTGCCAGGATTGTGTTAATGCTCAGGAGGTCATACCCGATTTACTAACTTTGTAAAGTTTTATTTTGACAGTGTGTCACTGTGGCAAAGTGGTTCGCTGGGTACAGGTGTAGGAGTGATGCAGTGCACAAGGAAGAGACAGTGATAATCCGATCAGAAAGTGATTTATTTTGTAATCCTGGTCTGGTGACCTTAAACAATAATCCAGGCAATACACAGCAATGTGTATTGCACTTTATAAATAAAGGGTTTTGCAATGTCCCAAATAATAAACATAGTCTTTCACACACACAATATACAAACACGGTCACCAGTCCTGGAGCGCTTTTGCACTGCTTGGCGGTGCAATAAAATATATATATATCGTGACACAGGTGTAGTGATGTCCGGTTGGTGCTGGCCTCTGGCGACAGCTCTGGAACGCACAGCCGTCTACTAAAAACAACAAGCAACTATTAGAGACAAAACAAACAAACACTCACGTATGATATATCAACACAGGTCCTTCCAGGTCATTCCTTAACCATAAACGAAGGAACAGATCATGTTGCTCCGTCCCTTATTAGTACCGTCACTCATGACCCTTGTAAACGAGCGCAGCCGCTCCTCCAATCCACGGCTGCCACATCGTTTCCCTTCTGGGTCGATGAGTTAGTGCACCGGAGTTCCTTTTAATCCTGGGAATGAATTGTCAGGCCAACCAGTCCAGGATACTCTGTTCACTTTACTTAGTGCCCTCACAGGTCAGGAGGAGATTTACCACCAAGAATCATTCTGTTTCTGTCACATTTCATCTGGAACGCGATTCTCATTTTTCTTTGATCTGTATTTTTTGTTCACATTTTCTGTGACTTTGATATCTATGTTTAAAATACTTGATTAAAATCCATTAGACCCTATGACACAGTCTTGCTGGTGGGTGACATCAGAACCAGGAAATGAACAAAGACAGGACGGTGAAATGGTAAATGAATGCGCTGTTTAATATCCACGACAGACAGAAAATAAACAGTTTGAACAAAAACACAGGACACGCACGGCACTTAAAAAATAAAAAAGACATACATAACAAACGGGGGCGAACCTAAAAATAAGTACCGCTGGTGCTTTCTAGCGCCAATACCAATTAATTATTCACTTGAATCCTGAAGCATGTGAACTAATCTGTGCCCTCCGGTGCTCACATACTATTAAATACTTTAAATGCACGAAGTGAAGTGCAATCCCTGTGCCTAAATACAATTATACATTTTAAACACTGTGTTTATTACCCACATTATATCCTGTAACAACTACAATACACCAACATTAACACCACACAACATAACACACAAATGCACATCGGGGGGCATATTGAAACATACCCCCCCCCTTGTGCGCAGCACACATGGTCTCAACGGCCACCTCCCTCCTTAGTCCCAAAGTCCCAGTTTAGTTCGCCCAGAAACAGGGGCAGCAATGGTCCAGGCGCGCTATGGTGGGACGCCTCCACCCACCCCAATAGCTGTAGTGGCCATGCTGACCACACAAAGGCCGCTCCTCCGGCCAAGGTAATCCCGCAGCCCGAACAACTGCTAGGGGGTGGTCTCCGACCTCCCCCCCTTCTTAAGTAGCCAGCAGCTCCCCCTTTCCGCTCCAGCAACAGTATCTCTGGCAGCATAGTGCTGCTGGGGAAGGTGGTCTGACCTCCTCTCCCTTAACAACCAGCGGCTCCCTAGCTGACAGCGAAAGGCTGTCAGCTTACCAACTGGCAGCTGAGCCTTTATAGGCTTCGGGCTGGCTCCTGCAGCCCCAGCACATCCCCAACTGGCGGCATCCCTGGCGATGGGAGCAGCAGGCAACCCCAGGCGCGGGGCAGGCATCCTTGGGCGGTGGCGGCATCCCTGGGCTGATGGCAAACTCAGCTGCAGCTCCCTCTCCGCCGGGTGGTGGAGGTAGCCCAGCTCCCTGGTGGTGGAAGTGGGAGCGGCAAGGAGTCCTCCCACAGCTGGGTGCAGTGGAACCAGCAGGTATTCACCCTCTGCTGGTGGTTGTGGAGGCAGAGGCAGCCCTGCTGCCTGTTCCCTGGCGGTGGAGGTGGTGAAGGCAGAGGCAGCTCTGCTGCTCTAGTGGCGAAGGGTGGAGGTGGGAGCAACGCAGTAGTCTCCTGGCGGAGGTGGGAGCAACGTAGGCTCCCCCATTGCAGGGGGACCGGCGGCTCCTCACTTGCAGGGGGACGGTGCGGCTCTCCCTCACTTGCAGGGATGGGTGCGGCTCTCCTCACTTGCAGGGGACAGCCTTTCCCTCTGGCTCTGAGGCAAATCCAGCAGGCATTCTTTTTCTGCTGGTGGAGATGGGGACAGCAGGCATTCTTCCTCACTTGGTGGAAATGGGGACAGCAGGCATTCTTCCTCTGCTGGTGGACAGCAGGGGACAGCAGGCATTCTTCCTCTGCTGGTGAAGATGGGGACAGCAGGTATTCTTCTCTGCTGGTGGTCATGGGGACAGAAGGCTGTTGTTTAATATCCACGAGACAGAAAATACACATTTTGAACAAAACACAGGACACGGTACTTACGCCAAAAATAAAAAATATACATAACAAACGGGACAAACTCTAAACAAGTACCCGCTGGTGCTTCCAGCGCAAGAATAGCAATTGTTATTAAATATCTCCTCTCTCTTCCCACTCACCGAACACACAACCTCGAAAGAGTGCTTCGTGCATCTATATATTAATTGTGCCGATTCACCACTAATTAATTTATTCACTTGAATCCCAGCACGCGAACTAATCTGTGCACCCCGTGTTCACATACTATTAAATACTTTAAATGCACGTAAAGTGACTGTGCAATCCCCGCAGCCTAAATACAATACCATTTTAAAACACCTATTACCCACATTATATCCCGCGGTACCAACTACAAGACACCAACATTAACACACCACACGCTAACATATAACACACAAATGCAATACAGGGCGGGGTATTGCTACAGACCCAAGTGTTGCATTTCTTTTGTGCTTCAGTGTGTGTGTGTGTGTGTATATATATATATTTCATTTATTTTTTAAACCTTTAGACAGTCTATGAGAAAAAAGAATGTTTATATCAACCAGATAACCATCCAGTCAGAATGCCATGTAATGTAATACAAAAAATCTATGGTGATAAGTGATACAGAGTTGTCAGCTCTTTAATGATAGTTTAGAGTTTACAGATTTTCTAAAGTTGATTTATAAAAATACACATGTTTAAAGATGACAATGCAAAGTCGGTTTACAGCTCTTGGCATGGCAGTACAGCAGGAAAATGTCAGCGCCCGGAGAAGAAAAATAATCTTTCTGATTGGCTTTAAAACTCAAAGCGGAAGTGAATTGCCACCGATTGGTACTCAATTGAAACCCGAGGAGGCAGCTTTTTTGTTTTAAATCAACACATCATGAATGGATTTATTGATACCTGTCGATAAATACTTCTAAAGACAATACGGGTGAACGTTTTCAGCATCAAACTTACACGCTTCCCACCTGGTTTGATTATTATCAATCTAAAGAACTTAAGAAAGTTAGTTTCATTTTCCCTTGTATTTGTTTTGGTACAGATGCAATACAAGTTTAATTTGGAGTCCTTCCCTACTAATGTAGTGTAAAGCAAACCCATGCAAGTGTGGGGGGAGTGGTGCATGATTCATTGTGTTTCATTCGGCTGTATCTAAAAATGAACACCGCTCAGACACCCCTCCAAGTTTCTTCCACTTTTCTAATAATTATCCAGACGGCTTGTACTTGCCTTTTAACACTACTTGTGGATTGTGCAAGGCACTTAGTCACCAATCTTAAAGGATTTTTTTTTTGTCAATACAAAACCGCATTGCTTTATTTGATCCTGTTCAAACTGCAGGGGAAGTTAATCATTCTGTACTTGCAGCAGTGCCCTCCTCACAGACTGCTTTATATGCCCAGGGGCAGCAGAGAATTACAGAAAATACTGCAACAGAACCCTTTGATTGGCTGGCATGCCTCACTCCAAACAGGTTACTCTGTTGTATAACTGGCTGCTGTGTTCCAGCTCCAGAGGTTCTCTCTGCTGATAGGTGGAAACGGTCTCATATTAAGACACCTCTGGTATCTATGCCCTGAATTAGTCTCAAGCACCCGACCAGATCAGACCCACTATGGGCAAGGGTATTCAGCAGAAGACAGCTCCCTGGGTGGAAACCAGCATTCCCCTCAGAAGAGGAGTCAGTGCAGCTCCTTTCTCCTGCTAGAGCCCCCCCTGCTTGGCTGCCTGTTGGGGCGCTGCTGCTCCTGGTACTGTCGAAATCTCCCATGGGACGAGGGCCCCGGATATTCCTCCAGTCTTCCAAATTCAACTCCTTCCTTCTGCAAACCAAAAGGGGACATGGGACAATCAATACAAAGTGAACTACAATTCAACACAGTGCATTTCATTACAGTACCAAGCAATTGACAGGTAAACGCTGGGTTCTATGTTTTACTTTTGAGAGCACACAAGATACGTAATTCCATAATACACCTGGAGGAACTATTTATTTATAACCACCTTTATTGATTCAGAGTTAACAGGTAAATTGATGTGCTGCAGAAGAACTGTATAAAAGGTAAGCAATTCATTAGGCTATTTAGTTCACACTGGAGATGATGAACTATAGTTACTCATACTGTGATTCTGATTGCATACTGCACAAAGTAACAGGAATGAAAAAGATCCATTGCAGGTTTTTTTTAACAGTTTAATAAAAAATGAACAAATGGGCAAAACCGCTTTAACATAGAGTTACTGTTTATACATATATCAAAAATTTACCAAAAAAAAATTGTAAAACAAAGATTCTCAACTTCTGATACTGTATTCTGAAAGTTCCTGCAGTGTGTGCAAGTACAAAAAGCTATTATTTATATATCTAAATAAATAAATAAAATAAATAAATAAATAAATAGCCTCACACTGGCTCTGTAGATAAGCAGTGCCTCCAGGTAAAGCTAAGTACATAAGAACAGGAGAAAGTTTAAACCAGAGGAGGCCATTCAGCCCATCTTGTTTGTTTGGTTGTTAGTAGCTTATTGATCCCAGAATCTCATCAAGCAGCTTCTTGAAGGATCCCAGGGTGTCAGCTTCAACAACAGTACTGGGAGTTGGTTCCAGACCCTCACAATTCTCTGTGTAAAAAAAGTGCCTCCTATTTTCTGTTTCTGAATGCCCCTTTATCTAATCTCCATTTGTGACCCCTGGTCCTTGTTTCTTTTTTTCAGGTCAAAATAGTCCCCTGGGACATTGTCTATACCTTTTAGGATTTTGAATGCTTGAATGAGATCACCGATAGTCTTCTTTTGTTCAAGACTGAATAGATTCAATTCTTTTAGCCTGTCTGCATACGTACATGCCTTTTAAACCCCGGATAATTCTGGTTGCTCTTCTTTGCACTCTTTCTTGTTAAAGCAATATCCTTTTTGTAACGAGGCGACCAGAAACCAACAATATTCTAGGTGATTTCTTACTAATGCATTGTAAAGTTTTAACATTACTCCCTTGATTTAAATTCTAGGCACCTTGTTGGCCTTTAATAGCTTCCCCAACACTGCCTAGATGAAGACATTTCTAAGTCAACATAAACTCCTAGGTCTTTTTCATAGATTCCTTCAATTTCAGTATCTCCCATGATATTTATAATGCACATTTTATTGCCTAGCGGCAGTAATTTTTACACTTTTCTATATTAAATGTCTGCCCAGTTCTGAATGCTGTCTAGATCATTTTGAAAGGGTTAATTTAGACCGGAGCCTTAACCCTTTGGTAGTCCATTTATTCATGCTCTCTGCATGCCAGTCAGATCAATTGTTACACACACTTTTATTTTAGACACGCTGTTTAAAAGTATTTTTTCACAGTAAAACAGGTTTAAAAGGCACTGCATATCAACAGGACACAGTACTGCATCTCTAGCCCCCTCTCCCTCGCTTATTTTTTCACATACCTTTCATAGTAGTGCATACCGATAAATCATCTCCTGATCACTCATTTTATCACCAAACTCCTCAATAACGATCCAAGCCATTATTTTTATTATAACATCTCAAAAAGCTCTGCAAATGTCCGATATTCTTTGGCTGGATGCAGAAGCAGCTATCTTGTTTGTTTATGTCCGTGTTATCTCTGTGGTGCTGGGGCTATGTGTATTTCTCGAATCTGACCCTATTTTTTTCCCCGGCTTCTCTTTGGCTCTAGCAGTCTCCAATTCGCCATTGAATGGTTTTCTCAGCTTTTCCAGAGAAAAACGACTAGAGACCTGTTTTTACGTCTTTTGATGATGTCGGACAGGGTCCCACGTTGGACCGAAAAGAGTTAAAAACATTCTGATCCAGCAAGAGTAGAATGGCAAACTATGAACAGTTACTATGCCAGAATCAAAATGAACTAGGTTTGATTATAGTAAAGAAAATACAAAAGTATTTAAGTAACAAGAAACCTAATATAACAACATTAAGCAAATGTATGAGCAGTCCTAAGTTTAATATTCAAGGTTGCATTTGCTGCCAAGCAGTCGCCTAATTAAAAAATTAACCTCTTGCCTTCTGTTATAGCAACGGAGTAAAAAAAATTACAATTTATAAAAAAGAGATTGCTATATTGAAGTATCTGAATTAGAAATACGTGTTATAAAATCATTTAAAAGTATAAACTGTAACTTTACATGTCGTGGTAACCTCAAACTTACTCCTGTAGTAAAAGCAGTGTTGGAAATGATTCATTGGTTTTGGCCGGTTTTTGATGGTCAGCGATTTAAAAGCCAAGATCCTCTCTATAATGAGCAATCTCGTTAATATTAAAGAACAAAAAATACCTTCGGATAATAGAAGGTAGGAGATTATATTAAAATAAACATGTTTCTATTTATCACAGAAATTAATTACAGTAGTGTCTCATATTAAATCAACACTAAAAAATTGGCAAAAGGAGAGGTTGCCTTTAAAAAACCTGCTTCAACTGGATTTTGTATGAACAGAGAAAAAAGGTCAGACTATGCAAACAGTGGCTTGAATTTATATGAAAATAACTGGACCTTCCATTGAAAGCTTAAATGACTTCATAACAGATTAATGGGTAAAATAAAATCATTGAAGTATATGAATTGGGGAATATATGTTAGAGTTGCATTTAACCATTTGCAGTCCATTTATTAAGTCTGTCAGACGAAGTCAGGTCCAATTTATTTTCACACCGCAGTTAATTTTAGACGCTGTTTAAAAAAAAAAAGTATTTTTTTTCCCCACAGTCAAACGGGTTTAAAAGGCCCCATATCAACAAAGCACTCACTAGGCATCAGCCCGCCCCACCCGTCACGCTTCCGCTATAGCTTTCACATATGCTAAGAAATAAATAATAATAATAATAATAAATAATAATAATAATAATAATAATAATAGTCGACATACCGATCAATCATCTCCTGATCACTGTTTTATCACCAAACCTCAATAATACGATCCAAGTCATTATTTTATTACTATAACATCTGAAAAAAAGCTCTGCAAATGTCTGTGATATTCTCTGAGTGCTGATGCAATTGCAGCCAGCTTGTTTCCTTATGGCCGCCGTTATCTGGATGCCAGGGCAAGTATGATACGCCTTTTTTTTTCCTGCTTGTCTTGGCTCCTGTCGCTCCCCACCAGCCATTGAATGGTTTTCTCGGCTTTTTGGAGGAGAAAAATGACTAGAAACCCGTTTTTTGTATTTTTGATGATGTCGGGACAGGGTCCGACATTGACCAGATAGAATATGCAATGTCGGACCAGGGCGACATAGGACCGCAAGGTTTTAAAGTTGAACTGTTGAAAGAACATATTAAAAGTTTATTATAACAGATGCCTCACATAGACAATGTTGTAGACAAATTGTTAAGACATTAATCAATTTAAGAATTAGTTTAGTTTCTGTCTCCAACTAAACAAAAAGTCTTTTAGACATTAAAATATCAATTAAACTAAAGAATATAAATGTTTAGTTTATAAAGGTTTTACTGCAACAAAAAACAGAGGAATTGTTGGGTTTGAATATAAGACAATAAAGTGTAAAGTGTATTGGATAACTAGGCACACAGTGAACTTGCGTTTAAGGAATAGGAACCGATTCTGGAGCCCTTCACCTGTTGAAAAGCAGAGCGGTGCTAGATGTTGGCAGCCAAGATGATGTACTGATTGTCAGCAGTACTGAATCCAGGGCCTTTCTATAATGAGCAAAATTAACTCTGCAAAAAATGTAGTACTAGAGGCGCAAACAATTACATCCCAAAAGTAGGCAAAATCTAAATCTTAAAACAAAATGGCCAAAATGGTTTAATAGATCAATGAAAAAAATATTCAGCGAAAAAGGCACTTTTCTTACAGAGTATTTAAAGGGACCAAAAAACAAAGTCCTCAAAAGAGTACTTGGAACTGCAAACATAAGTCAAAAGGAAGTTAAGAAAAACCAAGAGAGAGATAGAAATCAATATTGCTAAGGGGGCTAAACCAATTCCAAAAAATGTTTTTCCAATATTATAACAAAGCAAGAGAGTATTCAAAAGAGGAGGTTAAATGTCTAAGAGACACAAATGGCAAAATCATGAGAGGAAGAAAAAAATAGCAAATATATTAAATGATTTCTTTTTTCAATGTGAAACTGCATTTAATTTAAATTAGAAAAGTTGTCTACAGTATCAGTCCTTATCAGGCAGTTAGTAACTTTAATTGGGATAAAGGTTGAGAGCCAAAAAATGACTTCATGTGGTGAATTTGTTAAAAGTGCTTACAGTGGAGTTTCATGTGTAATTAAAACAATAGTCTTGGCAAGAAAACAGGGTGTGTCTCGAATCCTGGCTTGTGCAGGCTTAATTTTTTGAACAGAGAGGTCAGGTTTAGTCCCAAGCATGGCACAGTTAAATAAGGCTATTATATTTAACATGTTCATTATAGCTTAAATTTAAATGAAAAAAAATAACTGAACTAACCACTGTATGCTTAGTGATTTTATAACAGGGGCGTGTGATAAACCCCTCACAGTTTTTGCTTCAATACCTGTATAAGAAAGCAACCAAACTGAAAAGTTGACGAGATATGCTGCTCAGAGGAATATATTGTAGACCCAGGTTTAACATAATCACACAGAAAGTTGATGTTATATACACATATAAACTTGTATCAAGCTTTCAAGCAGTGTGGAGAAAATAGGGCTCTGGACTCTTGACCGAGGTCGGGTTCAATCCCAGGTGGGGGACATGCTGCTGTACCCCTTGAGCAAGGTAATTTTACCTAGATTGCTCCAGTAAAACCCAACTGTATAAAATGGGTATTGTATGTAAAAATAATGTAATTGTATGTAAAAGTAATGTGATATCTTGTAACATTAGGGTAAGTACGCCCTGGATAAGGGCGACTGCTAAGAAATAAATAATAATAATAATAATAATAATAATAATAATAATAATAATAATAATAATAATAGCAAGGATCCCAGGAATCTTTGTTTCACCTGACTTAGAGAGAGAAAAGAAGGGTTGAAAAAGAGAACTATAACATCACATTCAACATTTTTGGAAGGAAGTTATATCCACCAATTTCGAAGGTTGTTATGTAACCCAATTAGTTTTAAAAAAGAGTTGACGGATCCTTCTAGAATATATCATTAACTCAAAGATAAGAACTGTCAAAGGCAGATTGATGAGCAGATTTGATTGGGACTGATATATTCAATGGAGGAAAATCCTATATAAAGCTCAAAGTGCAAGACCCTCATTCAATACCATTGATCTTGGATTCGGCAAGCTGGATGTGGTCCATGCTCTGAGGGTCTGAAAACAGGATTAGCTGTTTGATTGAATTCACAAGTCTGCTTTTCTGAAAATAACAAGCAGCAACAAACTGTGATAATGGTATTTTAGCACTGCAGTTAGTTTAATCCCAATTACAGTGGGCCCCAACAAATAAAAAAAATGAATACCGAGCCTGGGCCTGTGATCTGAGCAGCACTGTGTGTGCATCACACCTCATACTGTGGTTCTCAAGGGTGGGATCCCTGAGCAGCACTGTGTGAGCATCACACTCACTGTGTCTCAAGGGTGGGGATCCCTGAACAGCACTTTCAGGAGCATCATAATTCCTGGCACTGTCCTTCAAGAGCATTTTCATTTCAGGTGGAAACTTGCCTCCAGCTGATCAAGCTTTTGGGGAGACAATGAAGAAATGAGAAATAAAAACAATTATTATATCCAAAAAACATGCAACAAAAAGGGCTTTAACAGAACAAGAAATGGTCATGTTGCGCTCTGGGGTAAGAACATGAATGAGTGAATTTTCCTGGTTAAAATAATTGTGTAAATATATTGCATTGCAGTCAAATGGCTTTAAAATTTCTATATATGAGGCTAATAATAAAACTTGGTAAGGAAAAATACTGTAAAATTCAAGTAAGTTATCACATTCACCCCATAGAATGTGAGCAATGGGTGGATGGGCAAACACGAAGGCAAAGTTGTAACAGAGAAAGGCTGACGGACATTGCCTGTTACTGCACTGTTGTAAAAAGCATTTACGCTGGACACAGATAACTGTGAAGTCTGTATTTACTGTACTGTACACTGCATCTATGTTTTCCTTCTGAGTTTGTTCGTGATATTCAATATGGAAGAGGGGGTCTTGGTCTCAGTTCAGCTTCTCCACATGGCATCAGGCAACCCCAGCTCAACGGAGGAAGTTGGTAGTCAATGAGGTGCAAAAGGAGGAGAGGATGAGGTGTAAAGCCATTTCCCAGGCCAAGCAGGGAGAATGGATGAGATGGGAGAGTGTGAACAACGCAAAGATTACTGGCAAGACCTATGGTCAATGGAGACAGAAGCAAGGATCGGTTTTCTCATCAGGTCAACATGATGTTCTCCCATCACCTGAACCTAAACCTCTGGGTGAAGGATCCCTCTCATGTTCTTTAACCATCACCTGCAACATTAAGGCACATTTTGACATGACCTTGAATGCTGTAAGGAGCCGGTTTGCGGCGCCATGACCAGGTGCTGCGATGT
>JAHFZB010001254.1:7500-14142 GCA_036884735.1 Huso huso | reverse complement strand
GGTGTTGGAAAGACTCCATATCGTAGCTACGGGCATGCAAGACTCCATATCTAGCTTCCACAGGGGCATGCAATTATATATATTATATATATATATATATATATATATTATTGTTATTTTTATATATTTTTTTTTTCTTTTTTTTTTGGATGTTAGGAGTTAGGATGGTATTTACTTTACTGTACTTTTCAGTTGTTTCGATCTCTCCTTTAACATGTCTGAAGGGACCTGTGTTACTTAAAAGCATTGAATTAACGTCTTAAAACGTGTTAACAGTGTGCCTTGGGATTACACACCCAGGTTCAACGCATTGATTGGACTAATGTATCCGCGGGCGACCTAAGACTCACCGTTTCAGCGGTGTCAGTAGTCTCAACAGAAAAAGAATGCATACAGAAAATATTGTATATACTGGCCATGGGCTTTGGTTTGCCCAGAGCCGTAACTAAACGTTGCTTCCGGGGCATGCAAATATATATATATATATATATATATATATATATATATATATATATATATATATATATATATATATATATATAGCATGCACCTCGCAATATAAACAACCAGAGGTGGATGGAAAGACTCCATATCGTAGCTACCGGGGCATGCAAGACTCCATATCATAGCTACCGGGGCATGCAATTATATATATAGGCGATGCTCAATATATATATTATATATATATATATACAGCTCATTGCAAAAGTTTTAGGCATTCCTCCTGAAAAGTGATGAAATTAAAAAGCTATTTTATCATGTATACTTGCATGCCTTTATATGTGTCATAGAATAAAACAAAAAGTGTGAAAAGAAGATGAATTATTGCTTATTCTCAAAGATATTCTAAAATGGCCTGGACACATTTGTTGGTACCCACTTAGAAAGATAATAAATAATTGGATTATAGTGATATTTCAAACTAATTCGTTTCTTTAATTAATTATCACATGTCTCCAATCTTGTAATCAGTCATTCAGCCTATTTAAATGGAGAAAAGTAGTCACTGTGCTGTTTGGTATCATTGTGTGCACCACACTGAACATGGACCAGAAAAGCAAAGGAGAGAGTTGTCTGGGGAGATCAGAAAGAAAATAATAGACAAGCATGGTAAAGGTAAAAGGCTACAAGACCATCTCCAAGCAGCTTGATGTTCCTGTGACAACAGTTGCAAATATTATTAAGTTTAAGGTCCATGGAACTGTAGCCAACCTCCCTGGGCATGGCCGCAGAGGAAAATCGACCCCAGATTGAACAGAAGGATAGTGCGAATGGTAGAAAAAGAACCAAGGATAACTGCCAAGAGATACAAGCTGAACTCCAAGGTGAAAGTCGTCAGTTCTGATCGCACCATCCGTCGCTTTTTGATTCGTGTAGTGGGCTCCATGGAAGAAGACCCCAGGAGGACTCCACTTTTGAAAGAAAAACACAAAAAAGCCAGACTGGAATTTGCTAAAATGCATATTGACAAGCCACAATCCTTCTGGGAGAATGTCCTTTGGACAGATGAGTCAAAACTGGAGCTTTTTGGCAAGTCACATCAGCTCTATGTTCTGAGCGAAAAAATGAAGCTTTCAAAGAAAAGAACACCATACCTACAGTGAAACATGGAGGAGGCTCGGTTATGTTTTGGGGCTGCTTTGCTGCTGCGCCTGGCACAGATGGTGCCTTGAATCTGTGCAGGGCACAATGAAATCTCAAGACTATCAAGGCATTCTGGAGCAAAGCCCACTGCCCAGTGTCAAGCTCTGTCTCAGTCAGCAGGTCATGGGTCCTCCAACAGGATAATGACCCAAAACACACAGCTAAAAGCACCCAAGAATGGATAAGAACAAAACATTGGACTATTCTGAAGTGGCCTTCTATGAGTCTGATCTGAATCTATCGAACATCTATGGAAAGAGCTGAAACTTGCAGTCTGGAGAAGGCATCCATCAAACCTGAGACAGCTGGAGCAGTTTGCTCAGGAAGAGTGGGCCAAACTACCTGTTAACAGGTCCAGAAGTCTCATTGAGAGCTACAGAAAACGTTTGATTGCAGTGATTGCCTCTAAAGGTTGTGCAACAAAATATTAGGTTAATCGGTCCCATCATTTTGTCCATGCCATTTTCATTTGTTTTATTATTTACAATATTATGTTGAATAAAAATCAAAAGCAAAGTCTGATTTCTATTAAATATGGAATAAACAATGGTGGATGCCAATTACTTTTGTCAGTTTCAAGTTATTTCAGAAAAATTGTGCATTCTTCGTTTTTTGTGGAGGTACCAACAAATTTGAGCACGTTTCACTGTATATATATATATATATATATATATATATATATATATATATATATATAGATATATATATATATTATTATTATTTTTTTTCTTTTTTTTTTTTTTTTTTTGGATGTTAGGAGTTAGGATGGTATTTACTCGCATAGTTTTGAATGTTATTCCGAATCTCCCTTTAACATGTCTGAAGGGGACACTGTATTACTTAAAACGTGAATTAACGTCTTAAAACGTGTTAACAGTGAGCAGTTACCTTGGGATTACACCGGGTTCAGACGCATTGATTGGACTAATGTATCCGCGGGCGACCTAAGACTCACCGTTTCAACGGTGTCAGTAGTGCTCAACAGAAAAGAATGCATTCAGAAAAATATTGTATACTGGCCATGGGCTTTGGTTTTGCCCAGAGCCGTAACTAAACATTTAGCTACCGGGGCATGCAAATATATATATATATATATATATATATATATATATATATATATATATATATATATATATATATATATAAAATTATGATGCTCCGTTGAAACAACCGGTGGATGGAAAAACTCCATATCGTAGCTACCGGGGCATGCAATTATATATATATATATAATCCACCCCTCCTCATAACTATGCTACCCAGCTCCTGGTCCAGGCCTGGTACTCTCCCGCCTAGACTACTGCAACTCCCTCCTGGCTGGCCTCCCTCGTCCGCCACCCCCGTCCGCTCAGCTCATCCAGAACTCTGCTGCCCGCCTGGTGTTCTCTCTGTATCGCTTAAAACACGCTACTCCACTACTCGGCTCGCTCCACTGGCTCCCGATCACCTTGCCGCATCCAGTTCAAGACTCTTGTACTAGCCTACAGATGCCTTGACCAGACTGCACCCAGCTACCTCCAGACCCTCATCTCTCCTACACCCCACTCGACCTCTCCGCTCCGCCTGCACTGAAAAATATTGCTCTACCTCCGCTCACGCTCCCCTGCCTCAGAGCCGCTCCTTCTCCACCCTTGCTCCGCGTGGTGGAATGACCTTCCCACAGATGTCAGGACTGCCCAGTCCCTGACCATTCCGCGCCTCCTCAAGACTCACCTCTTCAAACAGCACCTGTAGAACTCCTCTGTTTGTATCCTGGGACACTATCACCCTTCATGTAAATGTGCTTTATTTTGCTCTTATCTAGCCCTATTTTACCATTTAATCCTGTACTTCAGAATACTGTAATCTGCCAAGTGTTTAACCTGTAGTACTTTGTATTTAATCACATCCTGATGTAACTATCACTACTTAATCATATCCTGATGTAACTATCACTATTATCTGCTGTATTATTGAATGTGGTTTGTCACACTTGTACTTTGCTTGAACAAAAGTTATTGTATTTCTTGCTCTTATTGTATTACTTGTATTGTAACACTTGAAATGTATTTGCTTCACGATTGTAAGTCGCCCTGGATAAGGAAAAATGCTAAGAAATAAATAATAATAATAATATATTATTATTATTATTATTATTATTATTATTATTATTATTATTATTATTTTTTTTTTTTTTTTTTTTTTTTTTTTTGGATGTTAGGAGTTAGGATGGTATTTACTCTAGGCATAGTTTTCAATGTTATTTCCTAATCTCCCTTTAACATGTCTGAAGGGACACTGTATTACTTAAACGTGAATTAACGTCTTAAAACGTGTTAACAGTGTGCAGTTACCTTGGGATTACACACCAGGTTCAGAGCGCATTGATTGGACTAATGTATCCGCAGGCGACCTAAGACTCACCGTTTCAGCGGTGTCAGTAGTGCTCAACAGAAAAGAATGCATACAGAAAATATTGTATACTGGCCATGGGCTTTGGTTTTGCCCAGAGTCGTAACTAACATTTAGCTACGGGGCATGCAAATATATATATATATATATATATATATATATATATATATATATATATATATATAATAAATTACATGCACCTCCGTTGAAACAACGAGGTGGATGGAAAGACTCCATATCGTAGCTACCGGGGCATGCAATTATATATATATATATATATATCCGACCCTTCCTCACCAACTATATGCTACCCAGCTCCTGGTCCAGGCCCTGGTACTCTCCGCCTAGACTACTGCAACTCCCTCCTGGCTGGCCTCCCTGCGTCCGCCACCCGTCCGCTCCAGCTCATCCAGAACTCTGCTGCCCGCCTGGTGTTCTCTCTGCGCCGCTTCATACGCTACTCCACTACTTCGGCTCGCTCCACTGGCTCCCGATCACCGCTTTCGCATCCAGTTCAAGACTCTTGTACTAGCCTACAGATGCCTTGACCAGACTGCACCCAGCTACCTCCAGACCCTCATCTCTCCCTACACCCCCCACTCGACCTCTCCACTGCGCCTGCACTAGAAGACTAGCTCTGCCTCCGCTCGCTCCCCTGCCTCCAGAGCCGCTCCTTCTCCACCCTTGCTCCGCAGTGGTGGAATGACCTTCCTACAGATGTCAGGACTGCCCAGTCCCTGACCATTCAGCGCCTCCTCAAGACTCACCTCTTCAAACAGCACCTGTAGAACTCCTCTGTTTGTATCCTGGGACACTATCACCCTTCATGTAAATGTGCTTTATTTTGCTCTTATCTGCGCCCTATTTTACTGCATTTAATCCTGTACTTCAGAATACTGTAATCTGCCAAGTGTTTAACCTGTAGTACTTTGTATTTAATCACATCCTGATGTAACTATCACTACTTAATCATATCCTGATGTAACTATCACTATTATCTGCTGTATTATTGAATTGTGGTTTGTCACACTTGTACTTTGAACAAAAGTTATTGTATTTCTTGCTCTTATTGTATTACTTGTGTTGTAACACTTGAAATGTATTTGCTTAATTTGTAAGTATAATCCTGGATAAGGACGTCTGCTAAAATAAATAATAATAATAATAATAATATTTTATTATTATTATTATTATTATTATTATTATTATTATTATTTTTTTTTTTTTTTTTTTTTTTTTTTTTTGGATGTTAGGAGTTAGGATGGTATTTACTCGCGCATAGTTTTCAATGTTATTTCCGAATCTCTCCTTTAACATGTCTGAAGGGGACACTGTATATTAAAACGTGAATTAACGTCTTAAAACGTGTTAACAGTGTGCAGTTACCTTGGGATTACACACCAGGTTCAGGCGCATTGATTGGACTAATGTATCCGCAGGCGACCTAAGACTCACCGTTTCAACGGTGTCAGTAGTGCTCAACAGAAAATAAATGCATACAGAAAAATATTGTATACTGGCCATGGGCTTTGGTTTTGCCCAGAGCCGTAACTAAGCATTTAGCTACCGGGGCATGCAAATATATATATATATATATATAAATTGCATGCACCTCGGTTCCAACAATTGGATTCATTCGGAGGGGCATGCATGCAATTATATATATATATATATATATATATATATATATATATATATATATATATATATTTTATTTTTTTTTTTTTTTTTTTTTTTTTTTTTTTGGATGTTAGGTGTTAGGATGGTATTTACTCGCGCATAGTTTTGAATGTTATTTCCGAATCTCTCCTTTAACATGTCTGAAGGGGACACTGTATTACTTAAAACGTGAATTAACGTCTTAAAACGTGTTAACAGTGAGCAGTTACCTTGGGATTACACACCAGGTTCAGACGCATTGATTGGACTAATGTATCCGCAGGCGACCTAAGACTCACCGTTTCAAAGGTGTCAGTAGTGCTCAACAGAAAAGAATGCATACAGAAAAATATTGTATACTGGCCATGGGCTTTGGTTTTTGCCCAGAGCCGTAACTAAACATTTAGCTACGGGGCATGCAAATATATATATATATATATATATATATATATATATATATATATATAAATGCATGCACCTCGGAATGAAACAACCGGAGGTGGATGGAAAGACTCCATATCGTAGCTACCGGGGCATGCAAGACTCCATATCATAGCTACCTGGGCATGCAGTTATATATATATATATATATATATATATATATATATATATATATATATATATATATATATATATATATACAGTACTGTGCAAAAGTTTTAGGCAGGTGTGAAAAAAATGCTGTAAAGTAAGAATGCTTTCAAAAATAGACATGTTAATAGTTTATATTTATCAATTAATAAAATGCAAAGTGGTGAACAGAAGAAAATCTACATCAAATCAATATTTGGTGTGACCACCCTTGCCTTCAAAACAGCATCAATTCTTCTAGGTACACTTGCACACAGTTTTGAAGGAACTTCGGCAGGTAGGTTGGCCCAAACATCTTGGAGAACTAACCACAGTTCTTCTGTGGTTAGGCAGCCTCAGTTGCTTCTCTCTCTTCAT